>JARQOC010000001.1:502752095-502821298 GCA_033576535.1 Allobates femoralis | reverse complement strand
TTAGGAGAGAGAAGGGCTGATAAATGGATGTCATTTGTGACAGTCCAGATTTGAAACACTATGGCCCAGCTGTTTAGCTGTAGAAGAAGTAATAAAGGATGTGTTTGACTGTAAATCTATGCTCTGGTCCTCTCCTGCTTAATAACATAATAGGTAAAGACACAATATTAAATTGGTCATAAATTAGTGAATCATGAAAAATTATTTTAAACCTATTTTATTATCCATAATAATACACATATTGCACATACAGATTTTTTTTAAATGATTTGAAAAACGCGGTTCATCGGCCATGTCAGTAATCTGTGGCTGCTGGATGAGAGATCTGTGAACCTCCTTCTACCTGACAGTATCCTTGCCACAAGTTTTGATTAGCCGGATTGGATGTTGTCACATGTATGTCGCTCCTCTCTGAAATAGGAGCCAACTGGCTAAAAGACTCTTCAAAAGAAGAGTCGCGGATGCCAGGTGTTAGGAGGCTTTTCTCAGGGTTTCAGTCCCATGGCCACAGGTTACTTTGTCCAGTGATCACAGATTGCACCAGCTTTAAATACTAGGCATATTGTAAATACTCCCTTCATACTGTATATTATTATACCTGCAACTCTTTGTATATTTGTGCTGAGCCATTGTGAATGGAGAAACTTAGATTGTTTTTATTGTCATGCTGTCTCTTGTCCTGGGGCCCCCCCATTTTTAAGTGTTTTTAATTTTCCTTTTGCTTATGTACACTGAACAATAATAAATATCTTTCATTTTTTGTGTATCTTTGGTGTTGTTCCCCTTCCGTGTGCCTTTTCTTTTCTTCATTTACCTTTGGGACTTTCTACTAACTAGACTACTCTGATCAGAAAAGCTAAGTCACCACTGAAAGGCTTGTTGCTTAAATGGAATCTGTCAGGTCAAAAATCCATATGTAACTGAAATAATTTTCTAATTCCTTTCTCTGCTCTATCTCTATTCATGTATTTCTATTTATGCTTCCTTCCTATCCTGTGTAAACTTCAAAATAAAAGATTAATTCCATCTGTCAATCACACTGAGTTCTATGCTGCCCATTCCCAAATGAATGAATATTCATGCATCACTACACATTTCTTCCTTTCTCTGATCTGTATTCTGTGTGACTCATTGCAAACAGAGGAGACAGGAGGGGGGAGGAAGAGTGTTCTCTATGTAAATGCAGCTCTAAGATCTTCATTCATTGTATGTATCTGAGGCATGTGTGTAGTGTGTGCTCTGAGATATTTGTGTTTATATGAACATTTGATTATTTGCTCAGCAGATAAACACATTACATGCACACAGGAAAATCAATGTTCATATAAACAGAAATATTTTACAGATAGCATAGACTATAGTGATGTTATTACAAGAGTTGTAGCACAAAACACCTCCCAACTCTCAAACCCTCCCCAGCAACATGTGGAAGCCTAATAGATTCAGTGTAACTTCAGCAGAGGGGAGGGACAGAATACCAGCTTGGATATGCATGGATATTTAAATAACCATTACATGCTGTGACTCTCTGACTGCTCAGGAGTCATGTCAATCACTTTTACAGGGTGTGAAGGTGCTTATAGCAAGAGAACTACACAGGGTACATTAATGATTTTTACATATTCTGAAACATCTACCCAAGCACTATTCAAGGGTACTATTAGTATCGTACTGAAAAATGACGTGACAGAGTCCCCTTACTGTATGAGACTTGAGCATCTGTTGGAAATTCTCTATTCAGTCTATATTTAGTTGTGGTGGCCTTGTAAATTGTAAATTTAAGGTATTTTCTGTGAAAATGTTATAAATGTCTAAGATGGTAAAGACCATCAGAACTCAGCACAATAAAGTGGAATATATTTTTACCTGACATTTTTGTGTTTTTGCATGTGAAAAAATTAAAAATTAAAGAGTCAGACAACCAAAGTCTGTGTTAACTTTAATTCAAATGTCTCATATTTTTTACATAGTAATAAAGTAGCCCTTGAGAATTAAAGGGTTTGGTTCTTTTCAGATAATATTGTTCCATAGCTGAAATTTGAATATAAGAAAACCAACAGCTTACCACGGTGTAATGGCTTCATCCAGGGTGACCAGAGCGTGACAATTTAATCAAACTAAATTCTTATAAATAGAGATCAGTGGATGGACGTGTGGAGGTTCTGTTTCTACGGGTTCAGCCAAACTTTAGATAAAGTTCTGCTCTGGAAACAAAATTGACTTGAACCTCATTGAAGGTTGGTACAACCAAACAAAGCCCTTCCAGGGAAGTAGGGTGGGGATTTGTTATATTTTTTCTTGTACACACTACTTCTTATATCGCTGATTTTACCCCCAGTGCGGCTATTCAAACATTACAAGCACTTCAAACACTGCAAGGGCTCACATTGGGCCAAGCATCAAGCACATCTGAGCACAGCAATGCTCGTTCCAGTGATTTGCATACATAAAGCGCCCGAAGTCCAAACTTGAACACATTTTTTGTAAAAATTGTGTTCGGCACAAACACCAAACTTGAAAGTTCGGGTTTACCCATCTCTAGTTATAGACCCTGGCCCACTAGCTAGTCTCCGCCACTCCTCGCTTCTCGTGTCTAGCATTGATCGAGCACTGACGTCACATCAATAGTATGGCAAGCAATCCATAAACTCAGTGGCTCTGCCAGTGTAGACAGGACATCCCCTTCAGAGCCTGTAAGCTCACTGATTGGTTGTCGCACTATATCTGTGATGTCAGTACCAGACACCGAGAACTGCAGTAGAGACTCAGCGATGAACATGGGAAAGATGAATTCAATGTAGTTTGTTACATTATACTGAGCTTCATCTGGGGCAGAAATTGTGATATTTCAACAGATACCTGCCACTTACCATTATGTAGACAACAGCTATCTCTCCCGATTATCCCATATTATAAGGAATGCTTAGTTTGGCTAAAGAATACTGTGCTCAAAATGAATCATACTTCCCAAGTTTCAAAGAAGAGAAAGAGGGATGAATTATTTGGTGCACTTAATGCACCGAGGCAGAATTTTAATCACCACCCTTAACCCCTTTACCCCCGGGTGATTTTCCATTTGTTGTTTTTCCCTCCCCTTCTTCCAATGAATGACTTTTTTATTTTTCCATCAATATAGACATATGATGATTAGTTTTTTGCAAGATAAGTTGTACTTTCAAAAGAAATTATTTATTTTAAAATATAGTCTACAGAAAATGAGGAAAAAAACTCCAAGTGCGGTGAAGTTGAAAAAAAAAGTGCAATCACATGTTTATTTTTTAGGTTTTTTATTCACCATGTTTGCTATATGGTAAAACTGAAGTGTTGGTATGACGCCTTGGGTTGGTACGAATTTGTAGATACCAAACATGTATACTTTTACTGTTATATATGTGGTGGAAAAAAAATTAGAAATTAAAAAAAAAATTGAGCTTTTGTCGCCATTTTCCGTGACCTGTAGCGTTCTCATTTTTTGAGATCTGGGGCTGTGTGACAGCTTATTTTTTGTATATGATCCATGCTGCCATGAGATGAAAGGACGACAAGGGTAATTCAAGAATAGGTGGCTTTATGCAAATAGTTTCAGAGTGTTATCCTTGATTTTTCTTGTGGTTCCTTCATCTCACGTCAATGCAGATCATATACACATTTCCTTACGATTTGTTTTGGTTACCACGCAGCACACATGGATTGTGGATCCTGCAGGAGCCATTGTATGCGATGCAAACTGGTTGTGTGTCATCCAACCAGCCGAGGTTATCAATGAAATCTATTTCATCTAGCGTGTTGTAAAGATAAGACCCTATGTGCGTTTTTGTATCCTCCGCAGTTATTTCTAGCTTATTTTTTGTGTCTTGTTTCTAATGATACTATTTTTGTGTAGGTAAGTTGTTTTGATTGCCCTTTATTGCAATGTTGCGGGGACCAAAAAAACGTAATTTTGGCCTTTTCTTCTCTGTTACACAGTTTACAGACCTGAATAATTGATTTTACATTTTGCTAGAACGGGCAGTTCTAAATGCAGCAATACCAAATATCTGTATTTTTTTCATTTTTTAAATAGTTTTATTTTGAATGGGGCAAAAGGGGGGTGATTTGAACTTTTGTGTTTTGTTTTTTCATATTGTTCAAAAAAATGTTTTCTTAATTTTTCTTTATTTTACACTGCTCTTAAGGTACCTTTACACACAGAGATATATTGCTTGCAATTCACTGGTTGCAGTGAAATCATGGACACCTTGTTCCATTTTGTTGCCATGTACAAGTGGAACAATGTGTCCATGATTTCACTGCAACCAGTGAATTGCAAGCAATATATCTCTGTGTGTAAAGGTACCTTTAGAGCAGGGGTCTCAAACTCGGCTAGGTTGGTGGGCCGCACATAGAAAAACATTTACAGCGGGGGGCCGCATCCCTTGTAGGATGAAGTGATATTTTTAGTAATACCAGAATTTTTTGCTCAATGTAGTAAAGTACAAATTCTGATCCCTTTCTTGTAGTAATGTCCCCATCCTGTAGTAATGTCCTTTTCTACTGATGTCCCCCAATTTGATCCCCTTTTCTAGTGATGTACCCATTCTGATCCCTTTTTCTAGTGATGATCCCTATCCTGATCCCTGTTTATAGTGATGTCCACCATCCTGATTCCTTTTTCTAGTGATGTCCCTCATCGATCATGCTCCCCTTTTGTAGTGATGTCCCCCATCCTGATCCCCTTTTCTAGTGATGTCCCCCATCGATCATGGTCCCCTTTTGTAGTGATGTCCCCATACTGATCTCCTTTTGTAGTGATGTCCCCCATCCTGATCCCCTTTTCTAGTGATGTCCCCCTTCCTGATCTCCTTTTCTAGTGAAAGCCCCCACCCCATTCCCCTTTAGTAGTGATGTCCCCCATCTTGATCCCCTTTAGTGATGATGTCCCCCATCCCAATCCCCTTTTATAGTGATGTCCCCCATCCTGATCCCCTTTTATACTGATGTCCCCCATCCTGATCTACTTTTATAGTGATGTCCCCCATCCTGATCTACTTTTATAGTGATGCCCCCCGTCCTGATTTACCTTCTTTTTACACACTCAAATACACACTCTATCATACTCACACACAAACCTACTCACAAACCCCCCCACACACACACACACTCTCACACACACTCTCACACATCCTCATACACACTCTTACACTCACACTCATACACACACTGAAACTCGCACACACTTTCTTATACACACATCCTCACTCACACACTCACCCTCACACACACAACTTCTCACACACACTCACACTTTTCTCACTTTAATGATGCATCGCTCCAGTGCAGGGGGCCGCCGCGGTCCCCGCTGTACTTACTTCCGGCCTCCGCTGTGCTATGAGTTCCACCAGCCGCCACTCAGACAAGCTCTGTTGCTCATCAAGATCAATGCAATCTGCCAGACAGAGGCCTGCAGGTGACGTCATATTCTGCCGTTAGCTGCGGGCCTCTCATTGGCTGGTAGCTTGCATTTATCTTGCTGAGTGGCAGAGCTTGTTAGTGCTGCGGACAGAAGTCATCACACAGCGGGGACTACAGCAGACCCCTGCACTGGGGCGATGCATCATTATGTTGTCCAAGGTGCCGCGGGCCGCATAGTGAAGCCCCAGGGGCCGCATGCGGCCCTCGGGCCGCGAGTTTGAGACCCCTGCTTTAGAGCGTCTCAGAGCTTCACTGTCTGATTGCTTGTGCTTTGTAGCGTTGAGCTGCAGCTCATCTCTATATAGCACAAATGGTCACTTCATGTGTATGCTGGAGCTCCCTAACTAGCCATCCACAGGAAGTGATCCTAGATAGTATCTAGGGTTACCACAGGACCCCAGGCTATCCAGTTACCACATTGAGATCTCAGATTATTGCGGGGAATGGCTCAATCTCCGCTGCAGGGCTTTGGATTGCGCTCTCAGTGAATGACAGTGTGATTCACAGGTTTAATACCCCTGATCGGATTGCTAATCTGATCGCTGGTGTTAAGGGGGTGTCACACGCGTCAATGTCGTCAGTGAGATGATTGCTGACGACATTGACGGCTGATCGCTGGTGAGCTGTCACACAGACAGACTCACCAGCGATCAATGGACCAGAGACATCGTGGAAACGATTTAAATATCGTTTCCACGATGTCTTGCTCCCGCTGCCAGCCTGCTGGAAGCGGGAGCAGGCTGGTCTCCAAGGTAAACTGCGGGTATCTAGGCAGCGCGCGCTGCCTAGATACCCGACGTGTACCTTAGTTACCAGCCTCCTCCGCTCACCGGCTGGTATCTAAGGTACACAGCGGGTAACTAGGGACCCTAGTTACCCGCTGTGTACCTTAGATACCAGCCGGTGAGCGGAGGAGGCTGGTAACTAAGGTACACGTCGGGTATCTAGGCAGCGCGCGCTGCCTGGATACCCGCAGTTTACCTTGGATACCAGCTCCCAGCGCTTGTGAGAGGCGCTGGGAGCTGGAATATCGCTACTCCCGGTGTCACACGCAGCGATGCTGCGTGTACACCGGGCGACCATCGCCAGGTTTTAGGACAGATTCTAAAACCTGGCGATCATCAACCAGCGATTTATCGCTGGTTGATTCAGTATGTCACACGCATCAATATCGCTGCAACGTCACGTGCAGCCGAGATCGTGCAGGCGATATTGACGCGTGTGACATACCCTTAAGCTACACACCTCACCTGATGATATCAGCTGAGCTGTGGGGGGAATCATGTGAGCTAACCACAGGAGCTCACATCAAAGAGAGGGAGCCGACTCATAACGTCATGTGTGGTAAAGAGGTTAATGACACTCCAATCACATGCATTAAACATTTCATTCTACCCTGCCCACAAAAATGTTAGAAGGTGATCGACAATTCCTTTAAGTCTGAATAAAGACTACTAATAAACCCTGCTAAATCCTTCCATGGTCCTGTTCAATTATCAAACACAGCAACAGATCACAGTGACTTGTCTCTATGTAGGACAAAAGGATCAGTCGTTGAAATTCAACAGGCTAGATCCTTCTCTCTCCAGATATGAACAGTTGGGGAAGAGTCAGGAGGCTCCAATACACATGAGACTGTCGCCCATACCTGCCAATATTAGTGCGTTAATCTGTCTTTAGTCTAATCATTATAAGGGCTTCAATTAAAGACTTGTAATGACAAGGAGATAGTGGAAACTCCATGGATAGCAGTATGATCATTTCCAGATAATGGATGCATTTTCCAGTATATCCAAAGACTTTGCAACGGCAATGTGTCAATTTTAATCAACAAACCATAGTATAGAGAGTTTTTTTTTTCTTTTAAAGTAGTAAGGAAGTTATGAGTCCTAGATAAAAATATTGGTAATGATGATGGTGATGATGGTGATGATGATTATGGTAAAGAAAAAGGTTATGCTACCATTATTAAGAAAAATTATAAGCAGCAAAGTTATAATCCTTTGTGTCGCTATGTTGTGTAAATTATTCCAACCTAGGAAACTCAATCACTGTCAATTCATATAGCTCCCCACTATAATATTAACTAATGAGATTCAGTCCTCCTGAGCCTGATATCTTCTTAGGAAACATTTTATACACTTTGGCATTTCGCTTCATCTCCTAAGGGTTCTATGTCAAAGGGTGTGCTTTAAAACACAACAGGGGGCACTGAACAGTGTCTTATAATGAGTGTTTCCTTTCCTGGCGATATACCAAAGCAGCTGTAACTGCTTATAGCTCAACCCCCTCCTGGCACTGAAAGCTACACCACCATCACTGTTATCATCCTCATCATTACTATTTATCCTGCTCTCCTTCTTACAAAGGAACATGCTACAAGAGAGATGAATGTGATTGCCTGATGAGTGAAACCCAGAATTTTATACATATATATATATATATATATATATATATATATATATATATGGCCAAAAGTATTGACACCCCTGCAATTCTGTCAGATAATACTCAGTTTCTTCCTGAAGATGATTGCAATCACAAATTCTTTGGTATTATTATCTTCATTTAATTTGTCTTCAATGAAAAAACACAAAAGAGAATGAAGCAAAAAGCAAAACATTGATCATTTCACACAAAACTCCAAAATGGGCCAGCCTAATACTTGGATGCACAACTTTTAGCCAAAATAACTGTGATCAACCGCTTCCGGTAACCATCAATGAGTTTCTTACAATGATCTGCGGGAATTTTAGACCATTCTTCTTTGGCAAACTGCTCCAGGTCCCTGATATTTGAAGGGTGCCTTCTCCAAACTGCCATTTTTAGATCTCTCCACAGATATTCTATGGGATTCAGGTCTGGACTCATTGCTGGCCACCTTAGAAATCTCCAGTGCTTTCTCTCAAAACCATTTTCTAGTGCTTTTTGAAGTGTGTTTTGGGTTATTGTCCTGCTGGAAGACCCATGACCTCTGAGGGAGACCCAGCTTTCTCACACTGGGCCCTACATTATGCTGCAAAATTTGTTGGTAGTCTTCAGACTTCATAATGCCATGCACACGGTCAAGCAGTCCAGTGCCAGAGGCGGCAAAGCAACCCCAAAACATCAGGGAACCTCAACCATGTTTGACTTTAGGGACCGTGTTCTTTTCTTTGAATGCCTCTTTTTTTCTCCTGTAAACTCTATGTTGATGCCTTTACCCAAGAAGAGAAAACATTCTTCCAAAACGTTTTAGGATTTCTCAGGTAAGTTTTGGCAAACTCCTGCCTGGCATTTTCATGTCTCGGGGTAAGAAGTGGGGTCTTCCTGGGTCTCCTACCATACAGTCCCTTTTCATTCAGACGCCGACAGATAGTACGGGTTGACACTGTTGTACCCTCGGACTGCAGGGCAGCTTGAACTTGTTTGGATGTTAGTCGAGGTGCTTTATCCACCATCCGCACAATCTTACGTTGAAATATCTCGTCAATTTTTCTTTTCCGTCCACATCTAGGGAGGTTAGCCACAGTGCCATGGGCTTTAAACTTCTTGATGACACTGCGCACGGTAGACACAGAAACATTCAGGTCTTTGGAGATGGACTTGTAGCCTTGAGATTGCTCATGCTTCCTCACAATTTGGTTTCTCAAGTCCTCAGACAGTTCTTTGGTCTTCTTTCTCTTCTCCATGCTCAATGTGGTACACACAAGGACACAGGACAGAGGTTGAGTCAACTTTAATCCATGTCAACTGGCTGCAAGTGTGATTTAGTTACTGCCAACACCTGTTAGGTGCCACAGGTAAGTTACAGGTGCTGTTAATTACACAAATTAGAGAAGCATCACATGATTTTTCTAACAGTTCCAATACTTTTGTCCACCCCCTTTTTTATGTTTGGTGTGGAATTATATCCAATTTGGCTTTAGGACAATTCTTTTTGTGTTTTTTCATTGAAGACAAATTAAATGAAGATAATAATACCAAAGAATTTGTGATTGCAATTGTGTTCAGGAAGAAACTGAGCATTATCTGATAGAATTGCAGGGGTGTCAACACTTTTGGCGACAACTGTATATATAAATACACACACATATATATATATATATATATATATATATATATATATATATATACATATATATATATATATATATATATATGCACACACACACACTACCTTTCAAAGGGTGGGGCACACAGACAATTCTGTTTTCCATGAAAACTCATACTTTTATTTTAAGAATGAGTTGCAAAATGAATAGAACATATAGTCCAGACATTGACAAGGTTATTATTTCAAATAATAGCATTTTCCTTAAAACTTTTCTTTTGTCAAAGAATACTCCTTTTGCAGCAATTACAGCAGACCTGTGGCATTCTAGCTTTTAATTTGCTGAGGTAATCTTGATAAATTTCACCCCATGCTTCCTGAAGACCCTCCCACAAGTTGGATTGGCTTGATGGGCACTTTTTGCGTACCATACGGTCAAGCTGCTCCCACAACAGCTTAATGGGGTTGAGATCTGGTGACTGTGCTGGCCACACATCACAGAATACCAGCTGCCTGCTTCTTCCCTAAATAGTTCATGCATAATTTGGAGGTGTGCTTTGTGTCATTGTCCTGTTGTAGATTGAAATTGGCTCCAATCAAGCGCTTTTTACAGAGTATGGCATGGCATTGCAAAGTGGAGTAATAGCCTTCCTTATTAAAAATCCCTTTTACCTTGTACAAATCTCCCACTTTACCAGCACCAAAGCAACCCCAGACCATCACATTACCTCCACCATGCTTGACAGATGGCGTCAAGCACTCTTCCAGCGTCTTTTCAGTTGTTCTGCGTCTCACAAATGTTCTTCTGTGTGATACAAACACCTCAAACTTTGATTTGTCTGTCATTAAAACTTTTTTCCAATCTTCCTCTGTCCAATGTCTTTGTTCTTTTGCCCATATTAATCTTTTCCTTTTATTAGCCAGTCTCAGATATAGCTTTTTCTTTGCCACTCTGCCCTGAAGGCCAGCATCCCGGAGTCGCCTCTTCACTGTAGACATTGACACTGGCGTTTTGGGGTACTATTTAATGAAGCTGCCAGTTCAGGAGCTGCTAGGCGTCAATTTCTCAAACTAGAGACTCTAATGTAGTTGTCTTGTTGCTCAGTTGTGCAGCAGGGCCTCCAATGTCTGCTGCATTCCGGGAAGGGGTCCCCCATGTGTCTGTGTGCTGTGTACCCCAAGATATAGCCTTTGTAAAACGTACACTTAGAAGCCATGGAGGCAGTCCCTGTGGCTGGATCCAGCTCGATTGACAGGGGCTATTCCATCCCCCACTGCCTCTGTGTGCTGCCTTCTGCTGTGATGTTTATGCTTTCCTCCTCTCCTCCTCTCTGTCACTCATCCTGCCGCACACACCATGCAAATCATTTGTCCTGAAGTCAGCTCCAGATTCCTGCACTGACAAAGCATAAACAGCACAGTAGGAGGCGGCACACAGAGAGGCAGAGGGGGACGGAATAGCCACAGTCAATCAAGCTCACTCCAGCCATAGTGACTACCTCCATGGCTTCTAACTGTAAGTTTTACAAAGGCTATATCGCAGGGTACACAGCACACAGACACATGGAAGACCCCTTCCCTGAATGCAGCAGACATGCTGCATTCATTGCTGCATTTAGATTGCCATGCTGCAGGGGGGTGACAGGTCCTCTTTAAAGAGTTGCAGTCAAAAGAAAATAAATACATTTAAAAACCCAGAGTTTCACAACACATTGTCAAATGTTCCAGACCAGTCAAAGTCACCCAGGGACAGGATATACTTGTGACAGTACCAACCCTTTCTAAAAAGGTCTTTCAGGCCCTCAAGACCGGGCTTACGCAGAGAAGACCTATGGAAGGAATTCCCTGACTTATTAATGATCCCTTCCATTGACCCTTGACCCTCCCTGCTACCATAAATGAAGACAGGATGCAGCAGCAATAAAGTAGGCTTCTGGAACACAACACATTTCCTGAGCGACGAACTGTGGAACACGTTATGGATATTCAATACTGGGGTTAGCTTCAGCCATAAGGCCAAAGAATTAATAATGGCCGCTACTCTTTAAAGACTGATAAACTTAGAGTACAGTGCCCCAGATGAACACTTACACCTGATATTTTTGGTGGACACTCATACGTAGTCATTTACACAAAGGTCTGGACCTGAATGTTTATAACCAACCATGCGCTTATTAGGAGTAGATAAACCCCCTGAAGGACAGACAACAAAGGTATCCCCCTGTGCCTTCAAAACCTTACCATCAGGAACAGAACACTCAGTGGAAACAACCACCCCTCCTCGACCATCTCTTCCGGGGTGAACACCAAGGCTCAGTTTTAACCAGAAGCGAGAGTAGAATATCACCCCTTCTTTCTGGAAGTACCCTAGCCACCTTAGTTCAGAAAGAGGGTGTACATTTTATCTGGACATTAGAGATAAATGTACATAGGCAGTTGTTTTTGCAAAAACTGTCTCAACTGATAACTTCTCTAGACCGCCAATCAATCACAGGATTGTGTTTCATCAGCCTCAGCCAGGGAAGACACAAAGCGATGGGAGTGAATAGTCTTTTCAAGAGGTAGCAAGACAGGATCTCTCTGTAAAGTTCACATTATACAAGATTTGGGAGAAACATCTCTCACGGAGAGGAGCAGCATCAATGGCTGGAATGGTAATAGATCTTGCTAGTGCACTGCAGGAAAGACCATGGGTCCAAGAAAAATGAGAATCCTACAGATTGGCACCTGCCCCACTGTCCACCAGGACAGAAATAGTCTCAGTATGAGCACCAAAAACGACATCACCAGTTTTGGTGAACTGAGATTTACATATGGAAAATAATTCACACACCTCAGTCGCCTCCCTCCACATGACATGAGGGATGCAGCTTTGTAGATAATGATATTTGTTTGGGGATATATGGAGCGATCCTAATGTAATGAATCTTAAGACCACAATAAAAACATGCCCCCATCCCACAACAAACTGCAAGTGACCTAGTATGAGGGGTGGTACTATCGACTCCGTGGGCTTGTCAAAATGCACCTGTAGAACCTCCTGCCTAGGGAGAACAACAGGGGCTATGGTAACCATAGATATCTTCCTGAGACATCTATCTACCATTATAGCAAGGGCCATAGTGGCTTACTACTGAGCCAGAGAGCCTCTGAGCCTATCTGACAGACCCCTTCAAAAATGACTCTTAAGACTAGGTTCATTCAACTGGGTGTCAGTGGCTCATCAATGGAACTCAGAACATTACTCCTTTGCTGGCCATGCCCCCTGCTGGAGTTTTTGTATTTTAAACTCGCCAAAGGTGACACAATTAGGGTTGTCATAGAATAGGACCAAAGCCATAAAAAAAACTCGTCCAATGACCGTAAACATGGAGAATCAGTCGTAATGATAAAGTCTCAAGACTGGGGATTTACTTACAGAAGTGAAACCACAATCCCTACACATTGTCCCTCACTCCCTGAGGAATGAAGGAAAAGCATAAAATATAATTTACAAGCTTCTCTAAAAATATAAATGTATTCCCCCCCAGGAAAACATATCTGGGAGGTTTATTTGGGTTCAGGCTGAGTCTGAGTGGGAGTCGAGACCAGCAAAACCACAATTTGCTTCAACTGCTGCACAACCTTCAACTGAAGATCTGTCACCTCCAGCAACAGACTGTGGATCTGTAGCACAAAAGCTGTGGCTAGATCAATGATGAATCCAAAAAAAAGTTGTTTTGTGTGTCAGTTATAATGTCATGTATGGACAAGGGAATGTCTGGCACACAACACTATACAGTGGTTATAACGGGGGATGGAAAAATGGTAGGAATGCCCCAACAGTAGATACAGCGAAGGCGGGTCACCACCTGACACTGTGTCTATACCATGCACTCCCTAATGTTCCTAAGCGGGTCCTTTCCCCGTTGCAGCCACATGCCTAGTCCCTGAAATGTCCTTCCACTCACCCTGGGTGGAGCAAAGGCCAGTGAGTGCATTAGACTTCACCTCTACAGTAGTCCAACACACAGGAAGGTAGACAGACAGTTGCTTGGTTTCATTTTTCATGTCAAGATTCTTTGTGAAGAAGGGGTGGTTGGTGTCCTAGAGATTGATCTCAGACAGCACATTCAAGATGCTAAAGATAGTGCACCATAAATGCATGATTCTGTGTTGGCTGGACATTTAGGTTATTGTGCTTCTTGGAGAGCTATTTCTAGGTTCTTTTGGTTGCAGAATGCTCATAAGGATACTGATGAATATGTCTGTAAATGCAGAGTTTATGCTTTGGCTAAAGCCTCCCACCAGGCCCTGGCAGGTTGTGTGGGGTTTTTGTGTCATAAATATTATTTATCAGTGTGTCATTCATGTGCCCATCTTATCATCAGTGTATGGTCCATGTGTCCGTTTCTACCTTCAGTGTATGGTCTGTGTGTCTGTTTCTACCTTCAGTGTGTCATCGTTGTTTTTCATGGATTCATAAGTAAATAAATTACAAAGCTTCTCCTATACTTTTTCATGTGATACATGTACATACAGCACACAGATGCCATCCACGTTCTGTACATTTATTTAAAATGATCCATAGACTTATATTGGCCCTTGTCATCCATGCTGCTGGAAGAAACGGACATGTTTCCATATGACTTGCACTGACACACGGAGTGTGTGAAAACATGGATCTGTGAATAGCACTATAGATTATAATGGGTACATGTGGTATCAGTGAAAAAAAATGGATACATTATGTAGATACCACATGGATGAATGAATGAAGCCTGAGAGGTTTTTCATTCCTCATAGCAGAGATCTAAAAGATGTGATGAGAATTAGGAGGAGAGGAGAGCGGGAAGGTGAGTATAAGGATTTTTTTTTTATTTTTTACATATTATGTCTAATATACTGTAGGACAGGGTGGGAAACTCCAGGCCTCAAGGGTTGCCAACAGGTCATGTTTTCAGGATTTCCTTAGTATTGCATAGGTGATAATATATAATCATCGGCACTGGTGATGATTCCAACCTCTGTGCAATGCTAAAGAAATCCGGGAAACATTACCTGTTGGCGGCTCTCGGGCCTGGAGTTCCCTGCCCCTGTCCTAGGATCTAAAGAGATAAGGGACATTAAAAAAAGTGATATTAAATGTGCAGAGAATAATTTCTCTGCAAAACAAATTTCCAGGGAAAATCACTGTGAATAGGCAAAATCTCATTTTGCCCGATCCGCTCATCTATAGTCATAACCCTTGAGTGACACTACTTCTGAAGATTCAACATCAGAAAAACATCATCACTTTAACTCACTTTGGTGTCTTTTCTGTATGAAAATCTTTCACTGATTCTTTCATGTTAAGTTATTAGCTCATTGAGACATATCCATTCGCTTTGGTGACCTCAACCACACTTTGTAATGTGCAAACATCCAAACATTTACACCCAGTGTATTGAAACATTTCCTAATTAGGTTGTAGTCAGTCTTTTATAATGTGCTAATAGAAAGAGTGCTAGCATAGCTTAATCTTCCTGATATTATTCACTTGCCAGGAATGCAGAGCCAAGTGTGTTTAGCCGGAGAACAATGGATGAGCGGCTGATAGCTGCGGAGCTGAGAAGCTTTCCCTGGGCTGTTTAAATTTAATGTGTTTGGGTAAAATGTCATGTCTGGCAAGCAGGTTTTCACATTAGAAAAATATGAGCAGTAACAGGAATTTAGAGATATGCTGATGATCTGCACAAAGGTCACTTCCAGAAAGCTTTCACATATAATAAAAAACAAGTATGGAGACATTTACAATATATGCTACATGACTACAAGTGATGGGTATCTCAATATGGCAGCCACTAGCAATGCTGCTGCACGATCCCACCACCCACTCCCAGCAGTCTGCCTGGTCACCCGCCACTCAGTGTCCCCCTTTGTCTGGTCTACCCCGCCCACTCGCACAACACCCCTCCCTCCCGCAAGCCCCTGACTCACCTCTCTTGCCTATAGGACCTTTAGTGATGTCACAGTCACATGACTGATCACATGGAACAGATGGTAGGAGGGGGAGCGGGTGGGAAGAGACAGCCACAGAGGGTAGAGACTGCCACAGAGGGGACAATGACAGCCACAGAGGGGACAGACTGCCATAGAGGGGACAGAGATAGCCACAGAGGTGAGAGAGACAGCCACAGAGAGGAGAGAGACTGCCACGGGGGGAGAGATGGCCACAGAGGGGAAGAGACTGCCACAGATGGGAGAGAGACAGCCACAGAGAGGACAGACTGCCACAGAAGGGAGACAGACAGCCACAGAGGGGAGAAACAGCCACAGAGGGTAGAGAGACAGCCACAGAGGGGAGAGACTGCCATAGAGGGGAGAGACTGCCACTGAGGGGAGAGACTGCCACAGGAGGAAGAGACAACACACAGACACCGACCTCCCGATGCAATATCATCGGGCCCATATCTAGTATATATTAAATGTTATTATATAATTATGAGTTGAAACTGCTCTGCAGTACCTGGCAGCAGCTGCTACACTTCGGAGAGGTTCTGCAGTACATGGCAGTGGCTGCCTCACATTGATTGGAACCAATCCATGTGTTTACATGGAAATTAAATAATCTGATTGGTGGGTGTGCCTGGTGTTAGAATGAACAACCCTTTTATCTGATGTTTCACCACTTTATAATGTAACGTTGTAACCTTGTTGTTTTTTTTTGTCTAATATGAATGTCAAGTGTCTGCTAAAAACCTCCATACAGCCATTGCACTCTGTCTCCTCTACTCACTATGGCTCTATAAACTTACACTCCTCAACATTGAAATTGCATCTCCAAGAAGGAATAGTTGTGGGACTATGGAACATGAGATTACTATAAAGGTTAATGACAAAAGAAGAAAATAAAACTAAATTTTCAAAACATCTCAATTCATTCTGCGTCAAGTATGAGTGCGACATGCAAAAATATGTGAATTTATCAATTAAGGTATTAATGGTGGCCTAAAGAATGTTCTGCAATTGGGCACCGAAATGATCAAGATCCAGTACTGGCAGCACCCTGAGGAATTGTCAACTAATGATTATCCAGATGTGCTTGATGAAAGACTATTCCATGGATGCAGAACACTATAATAACACATTTAGGCCACACAGGCTGCTCACAGTTATCACAAGCAAAATACATCTTGGCATTTTCATGTTGTAAAATGGCTTCTGAGACACAATTTATAGGAATCCCCATACCCCTAGCTCCATGACTGAACAATACAGTATTGCAATCTACCTTATGCTGGTATCTTGTCTCATAGTGAGACCATTGATTATAAAGGGATTCATTGCAAATCTGTATGGTGTCAGAATTTTAAATGGAAGAAAAAGTCCTGCGTGCATTAACATTTCCTTCTGTTTTCAAATCTAACACCAAATGGTACCCAGCAGTACCGATTAATAACTAATGGGTTCCCTAGGCTCCCGTATAGAATAGGAATGTATCACATGCATTTTGCACACTCATTCTGTTTTCTTCTTCTTAATTACTCTGTGCTTCTCAGCCATAGATTGAGATGCATTTCCAAGCAGGAATTCATGGCCCTTTAAGGAGCATGTGTTAAGCGCACTCTCTGGAGACTTGTGCAGCATACGCAGGCCCTGATAGCAGGAAACAGCTGATGGCACCCGTATAGACACCACTGAAGTGGTGAGCACCCAATGGTCAAGTATTTTGCACATTCATTGATTGACTGTTGACACTCAAAACATATGATCCCAGAAGCCTGTAAGCAGTGATTAACTCCTACTACCCAATCACTAATGAAAACACAGCTGGTGGATGCCCAAGCTTAAAGGGAACCAACCACCCCAAATGACCCCCCGGACTATTAATATCGTTCCCTACACCCAGCACATACATGTGCTGCAAGGTTTTTAGCTAAAAAAAACTGTTTTTTAAAAGTGAAGATAATGCTTTATAAAGATTATAAAGAAGGGACGGGTGGGCGTTACTTAGCTATGGCTAAAGCCGAGTTCCAGCTGCCAGTCATCATCCTCTCTCCCCTCGCAGCAGTAACGGCCAGCCCTTTCTTGTCGTCACAGCCTGGTGCACGGGCTCGCATGCCCGTGCACACGTCATCAGCTACAGCCGGGTAGCGAGCGCGCGCTCTGACTTCCACAGCCGAGCGCAGGAAGTCAGAGCACGCGCTCGCTACTCGGCTGTAGCTGATGACGTGTGCACGGGCATGCGAGCCCGTGCACCAGGCTGTGACGACAAGAAAGGGCTGGCCCGTTACTGCTGCGAGGGGAGAGAGGATGATGACTGGCAGCTGGAACTCAGCTTTAGCCACAGCTAAGTAACGCCCACCCGTCCCTTCTTTATAATCTTTATAAAGCATTATCTTCACTTTTAAAAAACAGTTTTTTTAGCTAAAAACCTTGCAGCACATGTATGTGCTGGCTGTAGGGAACGATATTAATAGTCCGGGGGGTCATTTGGGGTGGTTGGTTCCCTTTAACTGTGTAATTGAAAAGCTTCAGAGAAACCACAGTGTGGAATGATAGAGTCAGTAGTGTGAACAGCGCCAGTTGCTGCCATGACACTCAGTCAGTTATAAGCCCAATGCTGTGTGACTGCCACGTGGTAAAAAAAATTGAGTTAAATATCTTGTAAGAAGCCATGACATCCCTTGAGTCTGCTGCTCTTTTCTTTTTTTTAATTGTCATTTCATTGCAGAGATATTCACATTTGTTGCTTTTTGAGTGCCATATGTGAAATCTCTGCTTGTGATAACTCTGATGGATGTTTCTGCAGAGTCCTCCCTGGGGCATGTGCTGTTACTCTTCCCTCCCAGTCACTGACAATCATCTCTCAGCAGCATTTGAGTCTGCTTGACTGCTAGATCAGCTGCCGAGTTATGATTGACATAATCTGAGACAGAGGGGTGAAAGTGCACTCCTGCACAGAACACTCTGAAGAAATGCCCCTTTGGTTTGCAAGCAGAGATTTCCCATGGTGCGCTCCAAAAGTAATGAATGTAAATATCTATGCTGTACAGCAAGACAGCGAAAAACAGAAAATAGAATAATTGAAACTCAGGAATTTTACAAGATATTTAATGCAATTTTTTTAACCAAGTGACAGGTCTTCTTTGAGCAGAGTACTATGAAATTTAAAACTACTAAAAAGCAGCTATAACAAATCCACAAGAATATCAAAAACTAAAATTATATTACAATTTGAGTTTCTGTTTAGGGCTGTTCATGCATATTTTTAAATAGGCATTGGTACAAGGGCTAAGACGAAAAGCAAATCATTCTGCAGTGATATTTATTTTTCCTGGCTAATTCACATCATGGTGGAATGAAAACTGATCTTCAATATTTGCACAATTTCTTCTTTCATTTACTATTTGGCTACTGTCTTCATTGCCTGAGCATCATGGAAAAAATTGGTGTTCAACAAGTGGAAAGATGTATAATTTAAGAATTTCTCCTGTGTGTTCACAGCATGAGCGCTGTTTGCCAGTCTTTCGAGATAGACAAAACTTAAATTGGTGTCTGTTTTCGAGACTGAGAAGACATTCATCAACATTTTACCTATGTAGAAAACCTTTACAAATTCTTCAACTGTCTAAGGCTGGCTTCACATTGGCGCTCCCCTCCGCAGCGTTCTGCGGAGGGGAACCGCCATGTGAGAGCAGCCACCACAAGTCCCTATGTTTATAATGGGGATGCCCAGTGCTGCGCCTAACTGCGCATGATTGTGCACTCCCATTCATTTGAATGTGTGATTTGTACGCATGCACATGCTTGCGTACAAATCACACTCTCTCGTCCGCACCAGGAACGCGACATATCGCATTCCTGGTGCGGACGACAATGTATGATTTCTATGCAAGCATGCACATGCGTACAAATCACACATTCAAATATTTGAATGGGAGCGCACGGTCATATGCAGTCAAGTGCAGCACCTGCATCCCCATTATAAACATAGGGACTTGCATGGGCTGCGCTCACATGGCGGTTCCCCTCCGCAGAGCGCCAATGTGAACCCAGCCTAATTACAACTAAGTGCTGAAAAATTCATTACTGATCTCAACTACTGAACAGTGATTGTATTGCCTTTGGTCACTGACTTTTTCTTCATGTGGATTCTGGCATTAAAGCTGATAGCATGTTATCATTTATCCATTATGAAATTCAGCTTTAATGAGATAAACATGTTCAAATAATAAGCAGAATAACAAGAAGAAGAACCTTTTTCATGTAGCTCAGTGGTTAGTCTTCTAGCGCTGTGGTCCTGGGATCAATTCTCACCAAGGACAACATCTGCAACGACTTTGTATATTCTCCCCGTGTTTGTGTGGGTTTCTAACGATTTCATATTTACTCCCACACTCCAAAGACATACTGATCAGATAGCTATGATCACATCTGTATAATGATGTTGAATTAATAAGGCTATGTAAGTGAGTAAAATGAAATAAGTCTACAAAATGACAAAGAACGGAATTCATGCTATTAAGCAATCCCACAAAAGAAGCCAGTAAGAGTCACAAATTCCTAAGGGGTTTCTACTATGTTTCAAAATTAACTTACGGTATGAATTACCAGAGGTGTGACAGGGCTTTCCAGCAGCTGGGGCAAGAATTCAGTTTAAAGCCCCTCCAAGCGGTTTGAGTAGTCGTTATGCAGCCAATCATTCATATGCGATTTGTGCACTTGGCCAAGTTCAGACTGCATGTTTTTGTTCCGTTTTTTGTCATCCATTTTTGCATGGAAAACTGACCTCTTTCTGTGATGCCCAGCAAAGTCAAGACGTTTTCAGAAATGCTGTGCAGACGCTGCGTTTTTTACTGGTCTGTTTTTGGGCAGAAAATGCATCCAGGAAAAGAATGAGAATGCCAATTATTGATCCATTTTTTTCTGGTCCA
The DNA here is from genome assembly GCA_033576535.1 of Allobates femoralis. Lineage (NCBI taxonomy): Eukaryota > Metazoa > Chordata > Amphibia > Anura > Aromobatidae > Allobates > Allobates femoralis. The sequence continues at coordinate 502,800,916 of JARQOC010000001.1, read as the reverse complement.
TTTTTTCCCTTGATACCAATGTTGATGGAAAAAAAACGCACCATGAAAAAAAGTATCAAAAATGGATGATGCTTTTTGTTTGCAAAAAAACGAATCCAGTTTTGCTACTGAAAATTCGTCAAAAACGCAGCACAAAAAAGCAGTTCAAAAACGCACAGTGTGAACTTAGCCTTTAGGCCCCATTACACATAGCGATGTTCCAGCGATTCCACCGAACTGGCCGTGATCGATGGAACATCGCTGGTGAGATGCCAGACAGGCAGACTTACCTGTGATGCACTGACACCCGACGGTAGTTGGGATCTGTCAGGTTCTCGGCCGCAGAATGGGGATCGCTGGTCATTGCCCCTGTCACACACCAAAATGCAGCATGTCCAGCGGGAGATCGCCGATCGAAAAATGGTCCAGGCCATTCGTTAATGATCAGCGATCTCACAGTGGGGGCCGCTGGCTGGTGTGTGTCACACACAGTGATATCGCTGGCGAGGTTGCTGCTATGTCAGAAAACCTGTGACGTTGCGGCAATATTGTTAGCGATATCGCTATGTGTAACGGGGCCTTTTCAGTCACATGCAGACCAGCTGCTTTCCCTAATTCTCTCAATTTTCAGTGAAAAACTGAGAGAAGCAGGAAGAAAAACTAATTGTCACTGTAAGTATGAGAAACGCGCATAAGTGAAGTGGTCATGTGACAATTTTAGGATTCTCCCATGCTAGCTGCCAGAGTGAACAGTCATGTAAGCACAAGTCTGGTCTCACTCAATTTATTTTTATTGATCAAGGCCATGCATGTCTATTCGGCATGTGAATTGCATCATAAACTAGGACAATTCCTTTAATGCTTCTAACATAAATAAAAACATAATAACCTTTTACTTGTCAGAAGGCACAACACATTATTAACATAGCCATGCTTAAATTAATCTTACATGTTTTGGATTGTTACATCTGTCCAGGAACAGAACCAACAACAGTGCAAGAATAAAACACCAGAACCACCATCAGTTCAGAAACGCAGCATCACAACCCTCATAAGCACAGAAATACATCACCAAAACCAACTGCAGGAGAGCATACATCCCTAGACCCCCATCAGTACAGAAACACTGCATCACAACCCTCATCAGTGCAGAAATACATCACCAGAACAACCAGCAATACAGAAATGCATCATAAGAATCGATATCAGTACAGAAATGCATCACCAAAATCACCATCAGTGCATGGTACATCAATTGTAACATCAGGTCAGATCCATATACATTTGCATCACATGACCCTAAAACGTCCACTATGTCCTTAACGATGGTAAGGAGATGCTGGGAGCTGTTGCTATCAGTCATGATCAGACGGTGGACGTTACATGGCTATGGGTTGAACTAGATGGACTTAAAGTCTACCTTCAACCTAAAAAACTATGTATGTTACATGAACCACGAGTCTAAAGAGAATTAGTCAGAATCACAAATAATCATTTGCCATCAAATGTACCCCCTTACTACCCATACTGTCTTCAAATAAACCTCCCTCTAGCTTACCATACTATGTCCTCAAATTCTTCCCCCTCTTTTGCTGACCACACTATGTCCACATACACTCCCCTCTCCATCGCACTCTATGCTGTCTTCTCACTACCTCCACCCTCATTTCCCCCACGCTCCTCATACTGTATCCACATACATTGGAAACAAGTGTACCAGCTTATTGCATAATGATGAATCCAGTATGCATGAACTGGCATTCTGACCCCACCAACCAGTCCAAGGGAGAAGAATAGGTAAGTCCAGTTTCCAGATATAGTGAATATCAAAATTTATTGAATTTTCAGATGTCCAGTAAAAATTATACACCCATGAAATTAGGTTCATGAAACAGAGATTATGTATTTTGAAAGCCTTGACAAAGAATTCAGTTTGTTCGAAATGCATTGCCCTGTGTGGCTTATTTGACTATCTCTGGTACACGAGCCTCATTTTATGTACTGCATCATTTTTACTGGACCTCTGAAAATTTTGATATTCGTTATATCCGGAAGGTGGACTTACCTCTCCTTCTCCCATCCACATACACCCCCCCCCCCACTCCCCATACTGTGTCCTCAAATTCCTCCCACCTCACTCCCCATACTGTGTACTAAAATTTCTCCCCCCTCCCTATTTGCTCCCCATATGATTTCCCTATTCACTTCATCTCTCGTTCCCCATACTGTGTCCATATACATACGCACACCTTCTCTCCGCATACTGTGTTATCAGATTTCTTCACCCCTTACCCTTTTTACAATAAATCTTTGGTGTCGTCTGCTCCATCTGATCATGCTGTTCACATCGCCATGATCTAAAAGTGCTGGTGGTTAGGGCATCAATTGTACTGAATAACGTGAGAACAATTGATCATTAGGAGTTGAGGTGCTGCACCTTCTCAGCCGACTTTTAAAATGCAGTTGCCAGGGAGACACATCAGACTGCCACATCAGTCTGTTCAACAGTGCCCCTGGGCACCCAGGGCAAATGCACAGCTTGCCCCCGAGATCCCCCACTGTAAATTATCTGCAGATAGGTTTGCTACTGTGGTGACCCACAATGACCCTAAGAATGGGGCTTTACAGTGTCTCATCGAAACGTAATGGTGGTTAAACATGCACACCATTGCTTTATTGATTGTTCAGAGATTGCTCAAGATTGTTGACCCCCATATTCAGCTATCTCCTACAATTAAACAAAACAATGAATAAAGCAATCAGCAAGCTATCAGCTATCTTTAATTGTTATGCGGTGGCTGTTCAAAGAAAAAAGACAAACAACCCGCACAACTGGTATGGGATTTTAACTTCAACTGGTGTACTTAGGAGCATGCGGGTATGGAAACAGCATATAGTAACTAATTAGTAACTCTTTCTGCTGCACCTTGTGGATCATGCCGGACATTTATTCAACAGGTAAAAGAAAAAAGTTGAGTTGGCACTCACCATAGTGATAAAATCTTTACCCTTTATTCCAACAATTTAAAAGGCCACACAGGAGGAAGGAATGTTGTCGGCTACATCCAGGTTGAGAGCTGTTTTATGCCCATCTGCTCTAGAGTGCAGGTCTAAGGCTGGGGTCACACTTTGAAAGGTAATTGCGTTGACCGCATCCAGATCCAGATGCGGTTAACGCAATTGCCTTCAGACACATTTTTTTTGTAAAAATGTGTTCTTGAAACCGCAATGCCGCGGGGATGAACAAAGCGTTAAATGTTATTAAAACATTAAATATTAATAGTAGCTGTGGGCAACATGTCTGTAGGGGGTGCCCACCCCACTAGAGACATGCTGTCCACTCCTGTGGGCATGTGAGGGGTAAATGCGGCAGTTATGCTATTGCCGGCTTTTGTTGGCTTTGTACAAATTTCTGAATGAAGCCGCGGCTCCTGACTGTACTGTAGATACTGTACGTAATGTACGTATAGTATCAGCCGCTGTCCAGGGTCCTGTAAGCAGTTACATTAGGTCTATGGCAGTGCGCTGCCCATAGACCTAATGTAACTGCTTACAGGACCAAGATTATCTCAGCACAGGAGATGTGGTATGATCAGACCATATCTCTGTATGGTTAGACACATCCATTACACAGTACATAGCAGGGACACATATAAAAGTTTATCTCAAATAATGATTTGTAACAAATAATACCCGCGCTCCACCTGCTTGAACTCGCCACTGGCACCGCTGCTAGTAAATTTGGGACCCTGTGTGATGGTCACCACTATAAAGGACAAAGCCTTTTTAATTAGAAATAAATCAAAAAATATATTTACTGCGCTGGTTGCCCGAGTTCTATGTAGAGGATATTTTATCCCAAATCAGTTAAAATATAACCATTTATCCCCCTATGTAACCAACAACATAGGGCCATATAGAATCATAAAATAGTATTTTGTTGTGTTGTTCGTTTACGTAAGGGAATAAATGGTTATATTTTAACTAAGATTATCTTAGTACAGGAGATGTGATATGATCAGATCATGTCCCTGTACAGTCAGACACATCCATTACACAGTACATGTGGCACCCTGCCCTCGCAGATAACTACATATCTCTCTGCTGCGCAGCTGGATTTCCACAGCAGGTACCACTACAAACAACACCTTCTACCCCGGCACAGTAGGGGGAGCTCAACCTGCTGCACTTAGGCAGGATCCCCTATAAATACTGCTGCTGGGTGCGGAGTTAGTCAGAGTGTAGCAGACGCTAAAAGAGCTGCATGAAGGCTATGGTGCTGGTGCCACAAGTAGGCACAGGCCAGAGACCCAGAGGAGCCCTTCAGCGTCCCACCAGCCTAAGTGGGACTGAAGGCAAGGAGAAAAGAAGCAAAATCAGCAGCAAGGAACAGGCAGCTCCAGCTGTGAGCTTGTTCCAGAGAGAGGAGAGAGAGAGAGAAGCCGGATATTGGGGATCTGCACCAGTGGAGAACTACAAGTCCCACAGGAAACCCCTGGGCACCTAGGAAGCTACAGCTACCCGGTCTCCCGAGAGAGAGTCAAAGCAAGGGAGCGAGGAATAGCAGGACGCTGCAGAAACCAAGAGAAGGTTGTCCCAGAGACCGCACAGGAGGGAAGGAGAAACAGATCAGAGAAGAGAGTGGAGGCAAGTCCTGATTTAATAGACTGTGCTTCAGAGAATACAAATGGAGAAGGAGGCCTTACACCCACTTGTTGTGGGAGCCCACTGTGCAGCCAGGCACCCGTCAGTGCTTGGGACCCTTTGCCTGAATATCATCAGTAAAATGTACTTGGCCATGTACTTGGTAAAAGAGTTGGATATTGACTTAAAGGGCCACTTCATATGGTGGTTATGGTGTTCTCCGCAAGGAGCCACCCCTTGGCTGGGTCCTTCCCTGGAGGGATAGATGGCTAGTTCTGTGTTTGAGACTCCTAACAGAGGCTCCACAGACTCTATTTGCATATCAGTAAAATGTAAAGAGACTTCTGCTGCGTGTTTGCCTTCTTTCTGCTCCCTCACCGTGCCCCTCCATAGACTCATCCTATCCTCCCAGCCATCCCAATTCTGCTACATCCTGCCCAACCTCACCACTCTGCCCTGGAGGTCCCAGTCCTGCCTGCGGGGACTATTCCATCACAGCCGCAATCCCACCGACCTTCAGAGGACTGTAGAGGCGCTGGTGACCGCTCACCAGATATAGCAAGTGGCGTCACAAAGACAAAACTGTAAATACTCCCTGTAAATACAACTTTTCACTGACCCCCGGGGCTACAGCCTCGGGCAGCCACCCGTGACACCCCGCACCCGAACCGAGCCCGAGCCCTGAGTACCCTGCCCTGGGCAAGTCATACATAGCAGGTACACATATATAAGATTATCTCAGCACAGGAAATGTGGTATGATCAGAACATGTCCCTGTATGGTCAGATACATCCATTACACAGTACATGGCAGGGACACATATATAAGGTTATCTCAGTACAGGAGATGTGATATGATCAGAACATGCCCCTGTACAGTCAGACACATCCATTAGACAGTACATAGCAGGGACACATATATAAAATTATCTCAGTACAGGAGATGTATTATGATGAGACTATGTCCCTGTATGGTCAGACACATCCATTACACAGTACATAGTAGGGACACATATATAAGGTTATCTCAGTACAGGAGATGTGGTATGATCAGACCATGTCCCTGTACGGTCAGACACATCCATTACACAGTACATAGCAGGGACACATATATAAGATTATCTCAGTACAGGAGATGTGGTATGATCAGACTATGTCCCTGTACGGTTAGACACATCCATTACACAGTACATGGCAGGGACACATATATACAGTAAGATTATCTCAGTACAGGTACATTTTTTTTAAAACACATCCCATTGTGGAAATTATTATTCCAAGTGGAAGATCCTGCTGTTAGGAAGCGGGGAGCGCAGAACCGACCGTGGCCAGCAGGGAGCTGCCTGCAGTCTTGAACTGAGGTAAAACCGGATTCTCCCGGATTGCCCCATGTTATGGGGTGCGGGATTGCACCGGACGGTACAATCCGGGAGAATACGGTTTTGGAAACCGGTTTGAAAACTGGATTCACCCGGATTGTACCCGTCAGGTGCAATCCGGCGCCCCATAACATGGGGTTCTATGGTCCCAGATTGCCAAACCGGCTTTATATTCTTGACCTTCCCGCCTGGATTTTCAAATGAACAGCTGACTCAGGTCAGCTGTTCACTTGAAGTAGCAGTGCTGGCAGGGTTCATGTGAGTTCATGCTTGCCTGCATGAACTCACATGAATTTTCCCATGGGTGCACACCTCTGCTAGAGAACCTCCACCAGAGATGTAGCAGAGCTAAAGAAGAACCCTGGATTGGACTACGTCGGAAGGAAGAGGATTTTTTAAAAATAAAGATGGAGTCCCTAAGTGTCTTTTTGTTTTTGTTTCAAATAAAAATATTTTTTCTTGGTGCTGTGTTTTTATTTAAACAATTTAATAGAAATTCATGGTGGTCATGTCTAATATTGGTGTAACCCCGTGAATTTCGGGCTTAGGGCCAGCTGATAACAAAAAGCTGGCCCTAACCCCTTTATTACCCAGTCAGCCACCGCACCAGGGCCCTGAAAGAGTTGGGTTCAGCGCCAGAACATGGCGCTTCAATGAACGCGCCATTTTCAGGGGCGGCTGTGGGCTGCCATTCACAGCGGGGGTGCCCAGAAGGCTTGGGCCTCCCTGCGCTGCGGATTCCAGCCCCCAGCTGCCTAGCTGGACCTGGCTGGACATAGCAATCGCGCAGAGCCCCACGGATTTTTCTTTTATTATTTCATGAAATTCATGAAATAATAAAAAATAAGGGCTTCCCGATATTTCTGTGTCCAGCCAGGTCCAAATAGTCAGGTGGGGGTTGGGGGCAGCCCACTGACGCCTGCTGTATCTGGCTGGCATACAAAAATACGGCGAAGCCCACGTCAAAATTTTTCTGAAAAATCCATTAAACAATCCTATAAAAAGGGACTGCATCTTTATTAACCCATCAACCATGGTCGAGGGGTTAATAAAGATGCAGTTCCTTTCATTCATATTGTTTTTTGGATTTTTCAGAAAACAAATTGACATGGGCTTCGCTTTATTTTTGTATCCAGCCGGATACAGCAGGCAGCGACGGGCTGCCACCAACCCCCAGGTGCCTATTTGTACCTTGCCGGACACAACAATATAGGGGAGCCCCCTTTTTTAATATTTCATGAATTTCATGAAATAATTTAAAAAAATGCGTGGGGCTCCGCGCTATGTCTATGTCCAGCCAGGTAGAGCTAGGCAGCTGGGGGCTGGAATCCGCAGGAAAGGGAGGCCCAAGCTTTCCGGGCACCCCCCATTTCAAATGACAGCCCGCAGCCGCCCCAGAAAATGGCGCGTTCATTGAAGCGCCATGTTCTGGTGCTGAACCCAACTCTTCCAGGGCCCTGGTGCGGTGGCTCACTGGGTAATAAATAGGTCAGGGCCAGCTTTGTATTATCAGCTGGCTCTAAGCCCGAAATTTATGGCGGTCACGCCAATAGTAGACATTACCGCCATGAATTTCTAGTAAATTATGTAACAAAAAACACAAGACAGAGACATTTTTTTTATTAGAAATAAAACAAAAAAGACATTTAGTGACTCCAACTTTATTAAAAAAAATCCTCTTCCGTCCGACGTAGTCCATAAACGCAATCTCAGCACTGCTACATCGCTCTGCATAAACACACATGTCTATGCAGATGGAGAGCAGGCTAAGAAATGACTACAACAGTCAGGATTCACCTCAGGTCATAGCTCAGGCTATGACCTGAGGTGAACACTGCTGTCAAAGCCAAACTCTGCCGCCGGCTGCCGGAGATTGCCGACCGCCGGCAGAGCAGTGAATAAACCTTACCTGACAGCATTGTTACTTCAATTGAACAGCTGACCTTAGTCAGCTGTTCATTTGAAAATCTAAGCGGGAAGCGTCAAAAAGAGAAAACCGGTTTGGAAACCGGATTCTCCCGGATTGCCCCGGTCCGGGGCAATCCGGGACCATAGAACCCCATGTTACCTGACGGGTACAATCCGGGAAAATCCGGTTTTCAAAACGGTTTTCAAAACGGGATTCTCCCGGATTGTACCCGTCTGGTGCAATCCAGCACCCCATAACATGGGGCTCTATGGTCCAGGATTGCTCCGGACCAGGGCAATCCGGGAGAATCCGGTTTTACCTCAGTTCACGACTGCGGGCAGATCCCTGCTGGCCACAGTCAGTTCTGCGCTCCCCGCTGCCTGACAGAAGGATCCTCCGCTTTCCCCGTAGCCTGCCCACCCAATCCTAAGTTAGGATAGGGTGGGGAGGCGGTGGGGGAGCGGAGGATCCCGCTGTCAAGTGGCAGGGAAGCTGTCAGCGGCTGTCAGCATTGTTTAAAAGCCGTCGGCTTTTTACCGCTGGCTTTTAAACAATGAAGTGGGGAATTGCAGGTTTTTCCTCTGCAGCCAGACCTCTTTATAGGGTCCAGCAGCAGAGGAATTACTCGCAATACCCGCTTCCCCATTGACTTATATCGGACTCGCTAGACTCGTAACGAGTACCTGAGTATCGGGACCTACTCGTTACGAGTCTAGCGAGTCCGAGTATTTCAGTACTCGCTCATCCCTACAAGTGATACATTTGCTTTACTTGAACCTTTTCTGTGTGAAACAATATAAATAGTATATGAGTGAATGCTATGTTCTATGGGTATTATAAAAAAAATTGGCTCCGTAACACAGACAATCACATAACAAAGAATCCCGTGTAAAAGCCAAGAATTCACAGTTCATTCTCTGAGGTTATTTCCTGTGGTACAGTTGGTTTACTTGTTTATTCCAGATTTATCCTGGTTTTGAAGTGATTCTTGATTGTCTCTGAGCAACAAAGAGAAGTTGGGTAGAGCAAAATCACTGTGAGATCCTCAAGTGTCTTTATTCGGCATAACAAAAAGATTAACAAGCCCCTGATTAGTGGAAAAATTGTAGATGCCAATCTTGATGTGGTCAAATTGTGGGTGCTGGCGAGATATGAGCATTTTTGATCAAGAGTCAAGACCACTTCTCGTATTACTTTAATAAAGGCGTCTTGAATGGTCCATTACTCACCTGTTCATTCTGCAGTACCTGGCTTTGCTTCCTTCTTCCCTAATGGTCAGTTCACGCTGGGCTGGTGCACATTGGGGTAATATGGTAACCTTGTGTGTAACTTTGATTATATTATTCAAGGTTTTTTTTAAGGCTTAGGTGGTTAAATTCAATTTGAGTATCTGGGTGGCAAAAAGTTTAACACCTTCACAACCCATGAGGTATATGTACATCATAAGTCGGGTCCCGGAGTTTGATGTGAGCTCCGGTGCGGCACCCACATCAGACACCCGACATCTCAGCTGATCTCATCAGCTGAGATGTCGAGCTTACAGCACCAATCGGATCTGGGATCCGATCGGTGCTGTTAACCCTTTAGATCACGCTGTCATTCAGTGACAGCGCCATCTAAAGGCACCGCAGCAGGGAACACTCCATTTCCCGCTGTGACCGGAGATCTCGTGATATTATTGCGAATTCTCCAGCCGTCACGTGATAGGCCGGGGTCCTGTCAAGACCCCGGAAGCTATCAGTGTTCACTTCCTGTGAGTGGTTGACAAGCACTGTCACTCACAGTGCACATTTGTGACAGATTCCGATGTGCTGCAGCTCATTGGGACCTGTCACAAGCGATCAGATGCTGCTGCACTGTGGCGCCCTATGGGGCTGTGTAAAGTGAAGAATCAATGAAAAAATAAAGTTTATAAAAACTGAAAAAACCCCACAAAAGTTCAAATCACCCCCCTTTTCCCCCATTCAAAATATAAGTATTAAAAATATAAAAAAATACACATATTTGGTATCGCTGCATTCAGAAATGCTCTATCTACCAATATATAAAATAAATTCATGAGATTTAACGGAAAAAAAAGGTCCAAACACCAAAATTATGTTTTTTTGGTCCCCCGCAACATTGCTATAAAATGCAATAACGGGCAATCAAAACAGCGCATCCACCTAAAATTGGCATCATTAAAAACGTCGGCTCAAGCCGCAAAATATAAGTCATCACACAGCCCCAGATCCTGAAAAATGAGGATGATACGGGTCGCAGAACATGGCGCAAAAAGTGTGATTCTTATTTTTTGGATCCTATTCCAGATTTGGTAGTGAACTACATACCTAATCCAGTCCGAATCTTGAACCCTTCCAGAGTTTCTGATTATGTTGCTGTATCCTGGTTCCAGCCTAAGGTCTTGTATTCCATTCCTGTTTCCTGGTATCATCCAGTGTCCCCGCTATTTTGGCACAGACAATATTTAACCCTTCCCTCTTTCACCCTCATCCAATCCAGAAACTTGCACATCCATCTTTATTGACCTTGCATCTGAACCCTTACAAACTTTAATCCATTCACGCTCACCCACTCTATATTATCATGTGGCCTGTATGCCCAATTTTGGGCTCCCCAGCCTTTCTTTTTGATTAAAACAAGAGTGCTCATTGGTATCAGATTACAGCTGACTGTGAGCCCTTTTGGACAGGGTCCTCTCCCATCGTATATCAGCAAACCTTGATTGTTCATATGTACTGTATTTGTCACCCCCACTTCTAATGTAAAGTGTCATGGAACCAATGGCGCTATATAAATAATAATAATAATAATAATAATAATAACATTTTCTGAATGGTAGGTATCTAAAGTGGAATTGCTCACACAGAGAGCTGTCCCTGATAATACAGATGAGTCTTTTCATGATAGAGGCTAAGCCACTGAGATAATGGTCACACTGCATTCTTTCCATCTGAGTACCCCTAACAAGAGATTCAGACCAACTCCTGATGGTGCTATAGAATACCGCTAGGGATGAGCGAGTAGTGAAATATTCAGAATTGTTATGCTTGTAACGAGTAGGTCCTAATACTCGGTACTTGTTGCGAGTAGTGATTCCAATGTAAGTCAATGGGAAAGAAATAATTTATAATAATAAAAGTTAATAAACGGTGTTAAATATAAAAAAAATAACATACTTATCCGACGGCTGTACCGGGACCGGAAAAGAACACATCCGATGGGCTACCAGGACCTTAAGTCTGCTGGCCAATCAGATGGCCGGTAGCAATCAGGTGGTGTGTGACGTGCTCTTTTCAGGTCCCATACAGCGTCGGATATGTGAGTATGGCTAGGGTTACACTTAGAAGGCACAATCCGGAAAGTGCATCCATTTCCGGATGCGGTTGTGGACTGTGCCTTCATACTTCTTAAAATTGGTGAAAATGCAATCCTCTTTCCGGATCTGGATACATTAATGCATCCGGTTTTGTAATGAGGATTTTTGAAATTTTCAAAACCAGATCCGGAACCGGATCCGGTCCCATAGACTCCCATTATAAAAAAACACACCCGGTTTTGCAACTGCTGCAATGGATGCAGGCAGCCTGCATGATTTTTAACGCGGTGTTGAAAACCGGATCTGGTAACCCGATTGCAAATAGTGCACCGGATTTTGTAATGCAGCCTATGGCTGCGGATACGGATTCGGTTTTGAGCATTTTTAATGCTCAAAACTGGATCAGGATCTGCAATTCCAAATGCAAATGTGACCCTAGCCTATGTTATTTTTTTATTTTTAACACCTTTTATTAACTTTTATTTCACTTTCGCAGTGTATATAGATACACTGTAAAAGTGAATGTACTACTCACTACTCCTAACGAGTAATCACAAGGAAACTCACGGAGTGGCGAGTAGCCCAGATACCATACTATTTGGTGAGTACTGAATAGTTACGAGAATACTCACTCATCCCTAAATACAGCGACTAGGATGACATTTAACCACTTAGTGACGGAGCCAATTTCCACCTTAATGACCAGACCGTTTTTTGTAATTCTGACCAGTGTCACTTTATGAGGTAATATCTCTGGAACGCTTCAACGGATCCTAGTGATTCTGAGATTGCTTTTTCGTGACATATTGGGCTTCATGTTAGTGGTAAATTTAGGTAGATAATTTTTGTGTTTATTTGTGAAAATATAAAAAAATTGGCAAGCATTTTGAAAATTTGACAATTTTCAAATTTGTAATTTTTATTATGTTGAACCGGAGCGTTATGTGACACAAAATAGTTAATAAATAACAATTCCCACATGTCTACTTTACATTAGCACAATATTGGAAAAAAAAAATTTTGGGGGGTAGGAAGTTATAAGGGTTCAAAGTTCATCAGCAATTTTTCATTTTTCCAGCAAAATTTACATAACCTTTTTTTTTAGTGACCACATCACATGTGAAGCCCGTTTGAGGGGTGTACATGACAGAAAACACCCAAAAGTGACACCATTCCGAAAACTGCACCCCTCAAGCCACTCAAAACTACATTCAAGAATATTATTAACCCTTCAGGTGCTTCACAGAAACTAAAGCAAAGTGGAAGGAAAAAATGGACATTTTAAATTTTCCAACAAAAGTGTTCTTTTAGCCTCAATTTTTTCATTTTCACATGGGCAACAGGATAAAATGCATCCTAAAATTTGTTGGGCAATTTCTTCTGAGTACACAGATACCTCATACGTGGTCATAAACCACTGTTTGGGCGCACGGCAGGGCTCAGAAGGGAAGGAGCGCAATTTGACTTTTGGAGCTAATTTACCATTCAAAAAGTCAAATGGCGCTCCTTCCCTTTCGAGCCCTGCGGTGCGCCCAAACAGTGGTTTATGACCACATATGAGGTATCGGTGTACTCAGGGGAAATTGGCCAACAAATTTTGGGATGCGTTGTATCCTGTTGCTCATGTGAAAATGAAAAAATTGAGGACAAAAGAAAATTTTTGTGAAAAAAAAGTACTTTTTCATTTTTACAGATCAATTTGTAATGCACCAGAGGGTTTAAAGTGCTCACTATGCATCTAGATAAGTTCCTTGGGGGGTCTAGTTTCCAAAATAGGGTAACTTGTGGGGGAGCTCCAAAGTTTAGGCACACAGGGGCTCTCCATACGCGAGATGGTGTCCGCTAACAATTTGAATGGAAAATTAGCTCCAATTGTTAGCGGACACCATGTCACATATGAGGAGCCCCTGTGTACCTAAACATTGTAGCTCCCCCACAAATGACCCCATTTTGGAAACTAGACCCCCCAAGGAACTTATCTAGATTGGTGGTGAGTAGGGATGGGCGAATCCTTAAGAATTTTAAGATCTCTTCATATATCTCTTCACATATAAAACAATCAGTCATGAAACATTGAGGGTAAAAATTTAAATACTGATGAAAAGCGGAACTTTTTTTGTGTGGCGCACGTGCAGACCGTTCGCCACTAGATGGCGCAGCAGCTGAGATTGGTAAGTCGGTTTCCTGTTTCGAGAGAAAAAAGAATTATTGTAAACTGTTACTATTATTGTTGAATGCATAAAACAGAAGAATTATTTGAGCTTTTGTGTAACACCGAACCAGGTCCTTGCATGCGGATGTGCTATCCTTCGCTCAGGGGGATTGTGGCGCCCCTGCGGACCGGTCGCCACTAAATGGCGCAGCAGCCGGGATTGGTAAGTCGGTCTCCCCACAAAAACAGTTAACACACTCCCGATCCTAAGTCTAGGTACTCTATGTCCAGCAACGGGATAGCGGGAGGAGCCGGGTGGTGGGTGGAAAGTTAGAGAGGAACCCAGTGAGGGGAGGTTATAAAAAGAACACAGACGGATGAACACCACACTCATGTTCAGAGACAAGTGCAGAGAGAGATAACACAGAAGTTTAGAGACCCCAGATCAGTCAAGTTCAGTCGAAAGGAGAGTCAAGACCATCGGGCAGGACTGAAAAACCACGGTCACGGTGGTCTGTGCCACTATGGGGCTTGCCCGGGTCCAAGGCTGTAGACCGTGGTGAAATACAGAGGGAATCTAAGGTGTGCCCGGGACACCGAGGGACTGGGCAGCGCTGGCTCTGATGAAGTGGTAGGGAAGTGTTATGCCCCACTCACGAACCCTGGCGGAGAGCGGGATCTTTAAGTCCCGAGACCCAATCTCCAGTGCAATGGAAGGAAGGTCATCATATTAGGGTTAGGGGACCAGGAAAGTCACCCAATGAAAGCCAGTGACCACTGGATTGTAGCTACTATGAGGAACAGACCAAAAAGGCCTAAAAGATACACGGAAGGGGGAGTCGCAGATAAAGAGAACGCACCGGAGCTGCTGCTGAACTATTGTCAATTGTACCAGCTGAAGAGAAAGGAAAGTAAAACCCGGTTAAAGCTTGATACTGTTTGAGACTGTATTTCTTACACCTGGGAGGAGACGGACTGATATGAGAATCGGCAGCCAGTGATGGCCTGTGCCTGTGAATCCTGCATCCACTGCACCACACTTACTACACAGTGGTCCTGGGACCAGCCCTACCCGTGGAGGGCTCAACATCCCTGCCGCTCCCCCGATCACCCCAGAGGTACCGATTGATGCAGTGGCTACCCATAGCTGCATAACACGAGTGGCGTCATGATAATCCTTAAAACTGTTTTCCCCTTTTATTGATCGCCCAGGGCCAAGGAGCCAGGTCACAACACCGTGACATCCCAAAGCCCCAGACGATAACCTGAGGGCCCGGTTCCGAGTACCCCATGGCCCCGGTGGGTGGATCATTTGCATATTAGAAAAATCACTTACATCCAATGGAGGCCTAGCAGACAGCACATGTCTGTCATCTGTGTTCAATCTATGTGCTGTCTATATTTAGCATTATAATTATAATGGGTAGGAGAATTTTTGCAATCTTATTTTTCCATCAGCTTACAATAAAATCACTAATGGTAACACGCATTCAGATCAAACACTGTTGAAAATCTGATCCAATGTACTGCTGAAAATTGGTGTTTTTATTTCACATATGAGAAAATATCCACTTTTGAATAAGTCATTAGGATTAGCCCTGTTCAAATTGGTATTTGGGTCAACATAGCCTTAAGGGCCCGTTACACACAGCGATATTGGTAATGATATCGTTGCAATGTCACCGGTTTGGTGACGTTGCAGCGATGTCTAAATGACATTGTTGCGTGTGAAACCTATCAACGATCAACGATGAGACGTTGATCGTTGATCGCAGGATTATGAACCGGTTCATAAATCTATCAATGGTCGCCAGAAGAATGCGCAGCATCGCTGCGTGTCACAACGGGAGACCAACAATCAGCAAGGTAAACTGTGGGTAACTAAGTGCTGCGCGGCGCTTAGTTGCCTGCTGTTTACCTTGGGTACCAGCATGCTCGCTGGTCCAGATCACTGGTGAGTCTGTTTGTGTGACAGCTCACCAGCCATCAACCTTCAATGTCCCAGCAATCCCGATCCTTGGTAGGATCGCTGGGACATTGAAGCGTGTAACGGGCCCTTTAGAGTAAAAAGAAACGTAAGAGATTTGTTGCTGAAATTGAGGCAGTAAAAGATCAGTTCAATGCATTGAAATTGTTTTTTTTTTTGCAATATGTGTGTGAATTTTTCATAAATGTTTAACAGTATTATTGCTTATAAAGTCAACATACTCCACAAAGCAGCACAGAGATTATCATCGTTTATGTCTATAACTTTGCCCCATGGAGCTCACAATCTATGTTTCCTATCATACACATACCACCCACAAGTTCAAATTTCAAAGGAAGTCAATAGATCTGTTTTGTAAAATAAGAAGAAACTGGTATAGATATAAGAGGCCCACTCAAACAGGATTTGTACATGAGTAAGGTATTTAAACATTACACTGTATATATGCAGTTACATACAGTCATCGCCAAAAGAGTTGAGACCCTGGAAATGAAGTATTTCTCCCAGAAAATAATTGAAATTACACATGTTTTGTTATATGCGTTATTTCCTTTGTGTGTATTGGAACACCAAAAATATAACAGTGAAAAAAAGGCAGACATAATTTCTCCAAAATCTTGAAAAACAGGCGGCGGGGCGGCTCGGACAAAAGTGAGCCGCATCCCATCCAACCATGAAGAGCTCCATAAGGAGCTCAGCCTGCTGTAACCGCCAGCGGTAACGTCGGGAACTTCGGGCGAACGCTGCCCTTAGTTACCCGATGTGTACCATAGTTATTAACCACACACAAAGCTGCCTGGACTGCGGTAATCCTGAGTGCAGAGAAAAACCTTGCCTGCACATCTGCTGTAACAGAATCCGGCTGCAGTAGGTGCAGCACTCAGTGTGACCCTAGCCTAACATTTGGTGCAGGTCATATTTAAAGTTAATTTCTGAGGTGATCAGGGACCAGTCTGGTAATATAAAGGGATTATCGGAACCCCAATTACTTTATGTTTAAGGTGCTTAGCACAGGTTATAGCGCCCAAAAAGGGTGACAGGTTCACTTTAAGGTTTCTATAATTTAGTACTGTATTTTGCTCAACATTGCTGTAGCCTATGTTTACATGCAGACAATAGACCACTGTAAAGAAAATCATAATCAATAAGGGTGCATTCACAAGCTGCATATTTGCATTATTATTTGATATGCATGCTCATCACAAACCAGGACTCGGTGATAAATACAGAAGTGGGCATATAAGGACGAAGTGTCGTACGATTCGCACTGCTACCAAGGGAAGACCAGGACAATGGATCATCTGGTTGAAGTAGTTCTTTAATCCGACGTGTTTCGGATCTATTTCCCAGCTCCTTCCTCAGGGTCATTCTCCCTGAGGAAGGAGCTGGGAAATAGCTCCGAAACGCGTCGGTTAAAGAACTACTTCAACCAGATGATCCATTGTCCTGGTCTTCCTTTGGTAGCAGCGCGGATAGCACGACACTTCGTCCTTATATGCTGATTTCTGACCGTGGTGACCCGTGGGTGTGCCATATACTACAGGATTATCTCTTATTAGATAGTTTTATTACGTTTTAAAATTGTCCAGTGTGGACCGTGTTACAGTGTTAGTGCTTGACATACACAAACATACAAATAAACCTTCCCCCACACCCGAAAACACAAATTCAATTGTATTGAAGGAGAAATGGTGATTCTATGTGTCACCTACACAGTGCTGAGGTCCCATATAATACCTATCGGTTTGTCTGGATGTGTGAGCTCCAGGCTTAAGCCATATAGGTATTAGTCTGTCTGTCACTTTTCAGTCACTTGTTTAGTACATTACAACCGGAGTCCTTATACATATTTTCACTATCAGGTCTCCTAAGTTATGTAATTTAATCATGCATTTCACATCCCCCTAATACAATGATGATGTATACATATATGTGGCCATGAGTTATGGTCCTATTCCTGCCCGACGCGTTTCGCCTTTCTTATAATATAAAGGCTCTTCAGGGCTCATGCATCAAGATATTTGATATAGAAATACATCAGATGATGGTTGGGCTCCTTATGATACTCAGGTAGCCCAATTTGTGAGATCTGGTCCCAGGTTGGTTTCCTTATCTCAGATGAAGATTGTAAAGATCCTATATGTGTATATGGGAATCTCACGTCCACAGGGATTTCTTTCTATGATGTCACACAGTTCACTTTTCCAGGACCAGATAGTCACTTTGGCTCTTGTTGTGTTTTATATAGGTAGCTCCTCCAGATGTTCCAAGGTTCCCCTATCGTCCGAAAGGTTCCCTGTGGACGTGAGATTCCCATATACACATATAGGATCTTTACAATCTTCATCTGAGATAAGGAAACCAACCTGGGACCAGATCTCACAAATTGGGCTACCTGAGTATCATAAGGAGCCCAACCATCATCTGATGTATTTCTATATCAAATATCTTGATGCATGAGCCCCTGAAGAGCCTTTATATTATAAGAAAGGCGAAACGCGTCGGGCAGGAATAGGACCATAACTCATGGCCACATATATGTATACATCATCATTGTATTAGGGGGATGTGAAATGCATGATTAAATTACATAACTTAGGAGACCTGATAGTGAAAATATGTATAAGGACTCCGGTTGTAATGTACTAAACAAGTGACTGAAAAGTGACAGACAGACTAATACCTATATGGCTTAAGCCTGGAGCTCACACATCCAGACAAACCGATAGGTATTATATGGGACCTCAGCACTGTGTAGGTGACACATAGAATCACCATTTCTCCTTCAATACAATTGAATTTGTGTTTTCGGGTGTGGGGGAAGGTTTATTTGTATGTTTGTGTATGTCAAGCACTAACACTGTAACACGGTCCACACTGGACAATTTTAAAACGTAATAAAACTATCTAATAAGAGATAATCCTGTAGTATATGGTTATAACAAAATTGGATATCTAGAACCCCTGTAAATCGGTGATACTGACCCGTGGGTGTGTGGATCCAGCAGCACCTACTGACTAAGCGTTCATACTGGTTGTGGGTTACACAACCAGATCAGGTGAGCAGGCCCTTGTCGCCATACATATACCTCTATATAATAGAGATAAGACCCTATTGCGCATTTGTCTCATTTCTATAAATACAGAAGTGGAGCACTTGTTTCTATTATACTTTTCCTCTGATTGTTCCACTCCTGTTTTGTGATGAACTTGTGAATAAAAAAATGCAGCAAATATGCAGTGTGTGAAACTACCCTTAGGCTAGGGTCACATTTGGAAGGCTCATTGCGATTACCGCATCCAGATCTGGATGCGGTAATCGCATGAGCCTTCAGACACATTTTGAGTTCACAATTCACAATTGCTCAGAATGTGCAATCCGGTTGCCGGATGCTTTGTTAATCCCTGCTGCTGCAGGGATGAACAAAGGGTTAATGTTAATAATAGATGTGGGCAACATGTCTGTAGCGAGTGCCCACCCTCCCCAGAGATATGCTGTCCACATAGTTAAACATATTAAGAGTTAATATGTGCAATTACTGTATTGCCGGCTATTGTTGGCATTTACTATTTTCTGAATGAAACCCCACGACTCCTTACTGTGGAGGAGATACAGTACGTAATCTGCATACTGTATCTGCCGCTATCCGGGGTCCTGAAAGCATTAACATTAGGTCTATGGCACTGCGCTGCCCATAGACCTAATGTTAAATCACTCATCTGAAGGCAATTGTCTATGCTATCTCATAAGATATGAGATGTGCAGCATATGAAACAATGGATACTGGAAGCCTGTGCTAGCATTTCTTCTGCGATGTTGCTATCAGTGTGTCCAGAGTGGGAGAAGAGGGTTGTATTGACAATCCAACACAATGGGCAGCACTTTGAACACATTTTATAAGTGGTCATAAACGTGTAAATAACTCATGAAAGAATAATGTTACATTAAAACCAAGCGCACCGTTGTTATTCTTATGAAATTCTCAATATGTTTGATGTGTCACATGACCCTCTTCCCATTGAAAAAAAAAAGTTGGATCCAAAATGGCCACTATGGTCACCACCCATCTGGAAAGGTTTTCCCCCTCCCATATACTAATGTGCCACAAACAGGAAGTTGATATCCCCAACCATTCCTATTTTATTTAGGTGTATCCATATACATGTAAATGGCCTACCCTGTATATCCAGCTGGAAGACAGTGTGTGTCATAAAGAAAATAAATGCCAATTCCATTTAGAGTTTGGTGTTATTGCAACTCTTCCATTGCTGCTTTAGTCATGATTACTTCAACCCATTTTAATTTCATTGTTTGGAATTTTAATAAGGATTTATAAACATACTCCTTCAAATTGGAACAAAAAAAGGAAAGGTCATGGAATTATGAAAATCACAGGACTGATAGACATGTTAATGATATGCAAATTAAGGAAAAATAGAAAACATATTGTGAGGCACCGCCGGCATGGTCCACATGGCCGGGGCGCGTCACATGCAGGATCGAGGTATGATCCTGTGCACACTGGCCGGTTTGACTGAGAATGCTGTGTGAACCAACTTGTGAACACAGGGTTTCATGAGCCTAATGAGCGGCAGTGAGAGTGGGATGAGATCCAGGAGGAATAGGATGTAATGAGTGAGTGCTGACAACCCGGAACACAGGGAGTTAACCTGAGCTGTGTGAAAGGCTGATTATCAGCAGCTAAGGGGGTGTGTCCATGTGGGAGTGGCTGGCACGATAAGAGCCGGCCACCTGAGTGATTGGAAGAGATTGATCCTGGAAGATTAGAGCCATTTTCAGCCAGACATCAGCCTGAGAGGATGTGGGCTGATTACCAGCCTGAGAGCTGAGCAGAGCCAGTCTGTGTGAGGGACTGGTGAATGCAAGTACATGCCGCCATGATTGAGATGGTGAAGGGAGCATGCTAGCTCCATGCCGGTGCCGAAGGCCGGGGTTGTGAGCACCTGGTGGGGAAGCCGTGGCTGAACCCGGTGGAGACTGGTCTGGGCGTGGAGGGAACCACGTCCGGGAAAGGAGCCTTGGGGGACGCTTGGTGGACCCGTTATACAGGTAGCGAGACCCGGATCCGTGCCCGGTAAGACAGCGGTTCCCGTGTAACGGAGTGAGCCGTGTGTGATTAATGCCAGGCGGGCATAGACCGCCTTTAGGTCCGAGTCAGAGTGCTCAGTTAAAGGACCTGATGAATCCGAACGTGTTTAAACTATGTGTATGAGGGCTTAGGTAATGGCCCTGAATGAGAGATGATGACCTATGTAAGACCCATGTATAATCATGTGGAGAGACAGTGACCCAGCTGGTTTGGATGATGTTGGAGGCGTTCCGTCCTTGGGACGAGAGGGAGGCTTGCCCTGCTGCATGCAGAGGGTATCCGTCCCTCAACCACGACCTCTAATGGTGTGGGTGTGCCTGTGGTGCCAGAGACAGGGGTAATAGGGCTCCTAGTAGGTATCGGATGAGGTTCCCGTGTACTATGGTTTGCCAATCCCTGTAATGGGCCATGGAGGGGCCACAGTCCATGGATGTGGGCTGTGAGCAGGTGTGTGATCCATGGACGTTTGAATGATGGATCACATACAGTGTGTAAGGTCCCGGTCAGGCAGGATTCCTGACTACGGGTGAATGTATATCATCATGCTGGGGGACTAAAGCCAGGCGGCAGGTACCGCCATTGGGACCCACAGGGCCCGTTGAGGCGTATGTAACGAAGGTCAGAAGCAGGGGTTAGAAGGGCTCCCGTATTGGGTAACGCGTGGTTAGGCCGGAGGCCGCAGCCCCACGGGTTACTAGGGTTTGCCAATCCCTGTTATGAACCTGGAGGGGTCATCATCGTACTGTAACGTATGTATAGTGTGAGTAGGCCGGAGGCCGTAGCCACCACGGGAGCTGTTAGTAGAGCTCCAATGGGGACAGAGATGGTTACAGGTCCCGGGTTACTATAAAACGTTATGTGATGTTAAATGTAAATGTATGGTGTATTTATGATGTAAAGTGTTGTTAATCAATGTGATATGTGTCAAACATGCTACCCAGGTTATGTTGTTAATATGTGAAAATAAACGGGTAGACATTGGTTAACCTTATAAACACGTGTTCTTGTCGTTTTGCAAGCGGGTTCCCCGGTTGCTGCCTCACAATATTTATAGATTTAAGCAGTTTTGAGCATGAGCACCACATGATGAAATACATGCACTTACATGTCTTGGTAAGCTAGTTGTTATTGAGATTATTAATGGCAGAACATTACTGCAAGCAATATTTTCTTAGCATTGCACAAAGTGCTGAAATTATAATCTCTGCAAATGATAAAATTAGCATCTGTGTAATGATAAGGAAATTCTGAAAACTTGCACTGTTTTCAGACCTTGAGGACTGTAGGTGGCCACTCCTGGCCTAGACATCACTGTGGAAGTAGCCAGGGGGCAAGAGGAATTCTCGAGCCCTTTCACCACAACTCTGGCTCTCCCTGGACCTTATTAGGCCCTGTGACCATAGTATGTTGTTTGATACTTTTTTCATGCAGATTTTGAGAAGCTGCATCAAAATTTGCATATCTATCCTAAGGCCAGTAAAGTCTATGACAAGTGCTATGCCCATATTGTTTTTTATTTTTTCCTTACATAGTAACATAGTAACATAGTTTTTAAGGTTGAAGGAAGACTTTACGTCCATCTAGTTCAACCCATAGCCTAACATGTTGATCCAGAGGAAGGCAAAAAAAAACCCATGTGGCAACACTCCACATTGGGGAAAAAAATTCCTTCCTGACTCCAGATATGGCAATCAGACTAATTCCCTGGATCAACGCCCTATCAAAGAATCTAGTATGTATAACTGGTAATATTATAGTTTTCAAGAAAGGCATCCAGGCCCTTCTTAAATGTTAGTAGTGACGCACTCATTACAACACCATACAGCAGAGAGTACCATAGTCTCACTGCTCTTACAGTAAAGAATCCACGTCTGTGATTATGATTAAACCAGACGTAGAGGATGCCCCCTTGTCCCAGTCTCAGGCCTAAGAGTAAAGAGATCATTAGAAAGTTCTCTGTACTTGCACATGTAGTTCTTGCACATGTAGTTTTTACACATGTAGTTTTTATTCTGCCTCAAAATCTGCACCAAATCTGCAAGGAAAAAAAACATGTTGGCACAGCACTTCTGAACTCTCAGTCTTTGCTATGTTCAGGATAGACATGCGGATTTTGATACAGATTTTCAAAATCTGCATCAAAAGAAGCATCAAACAATGTACCATGGGCACGGGCTCTTACAATATGGTGGGGTCACGTTCACAGAAAGCATCCCCCATATGCTGTAAAAGGCACAAGTAAGAGTGTGGCAAGCGGTGCCATCACAAACATTACTGCAGTTCAGACCCGACGAATTACATAGAGGCTATCCCACAAGTTTGAACTGTGCTGCACTCCCTGACGTCACCGCTCGTCACATGCACTGTCTCATGACACCGGCGAGATGTATCCACGATATAGTGGCTCTCATGAGACAGCTAGTGTTATGAGCACTGACACCACTGAGATCACACAGCGGATTCCCTGCTGCATGATACCCCCTGTGTAACCTGAGACAACCTCAGTGAAATCATGAGGTTGTCTGAGGTTCATGAGCGGGTCCGGAAGCATGGTGAGACTGACAGCGGCGCTGAAGCTTGTTAACTAATAGTGTAGGAAGAAAATGTCTGTGCCAACAGTGGGGGTCCACTTTAAAACGATTTGAGCTGTGTTTGGCAGCTTTTGGGCCCCTTTGAATATGTGTTCTAGTGCCTTGACCTTGACTTCCATTGATTTAAATGGGGTTCGGAAGTTCAGCGAACTGTTCACCGAACAAGTCGGAGAACATATGCCCGTTTGATGAACTGAATCTGAACTTCAAAAGGTTCACTCATCTCTAGTCACCAAGCCTTTTCTCTAATTAGCCCTATTTTAGTAGATTTTTCATGTTTGTGTACCCTCTAGAAGGTACATTTCCCACTGTCCGTACACAATGAAACACAGCGTACAGACAGTAGATGTATGTCTCACATGGCTGTGGCAGAAGAACAATGTTGAGAGTTAGGGCAGGATAGGCATGGTGACTGATAATATTGGGTCAGAACTGACAGCCCCAGGAATAGGAGGACAGTCTAGCACTATGAAACACAATGGGCAGCCAGGAGATATGTGGCTGACTTACTAGCTGGAATTCACAGTCACACTGAGTTAATATACAAACACAGCAGTTTTTTATTTACGGTAGTATATCACTTGAATCTTTAGAATAGTAATCTCAGACTGAGACTATGGCTAGGGTCACACTTGTGGCAGAATTTTTAAAACCTGATCCGGTTTTGAGCTGTAAAAAAGCTCAAAACCGGATCAGAAACCGCAGCCAATAGGAGCCCATTATAGTAACCGGATTGCACTACATGCAATCCGGTTACCGGCTCCTGTTTCGTTGCCTGCGGTAAAAATCATGCATGCAACAGTTTTCGCTCAGTTTTCTCAGCCGTATTCTGGTTTTGAAATGTCAACCCCAAATGTCAGTGGAACTGGGTTGCGGCACCCGGATCATAAACCACAGCACAAAACATAGACAAAATCAGATTTTTCCGGATTCACCCGGATCCGGCACAATCCGGCAAACAATAACATAGGTGTCAATGAGCGCCGGATTGAGCCGGACCCGGGTCAATCCGGGACAATCGGGGAGAATCCAGTTTTAGCCGAATTCATTCCCCACCTCAAAATCCATGCAGGAAAGCCGGGGAAGATCTGCATGCGGCCACGAGATTCAACATTAAGGTGCAATCCAGATACTGCATGCGGATTTAGGAACACATTTTGAAGGCAAAATGTGTCTGAAGGCAGTTGCGATTACCGCATCCGGATCTGGATGCAGTAAATGTAATTGCACTTCCAAGTGTGACCCTAGCCTATCACTTCTATTTTTAATGTGGTACATCAGCAATGAAGTAGTAAACCACAATCATATTAGGCCTTTTTATATCCCTATGCTATGTGCTTGGAGCGCTTAATACTATACTGTACAAGCAAAAAAACAGCATTGCTTAGCCAGCCCCTATCTTTTATACTGGCTTTAATAGCTTCCCCTGATTGCCTAGGCAAGGCCATGTGAACTGAATGCTGCAAAGCATCATGGGGAAACCTGTGTGGATTTGCCTGACGCCATTGGCACGCTCTCTTCAGCAGTGTGTGAAATGGCATCTTTTTTTTTTTTTTGCAATTCTCATGAATCGAAACACAAAGTGCTTAAATTTCAGGAGATTCTAATTGATCGTGATCCTCCAAAGATCAATTTTCTAATCTATTTTGATGTCCAATTTCACGAGAAATAAAGAATGTACATGTCAATTATGAAATCTGATGAGATCTTGTGGCCAATACCATGAAGAGACTATCACAAGGAAACATAACACCAGTCCTACTATACTCTCTGGTTTATGGCATGAAGTGTTATAATAAGTATTAGTCACCAAGAGCTCAATGTAACACTGATTTATTTATCGAGCCAGTGAAATGGCCATTGCTCTAAAAGATCGCTGGAGCCATTTTTTAACATGTCAATGCAAGAACACATGTTGCTAGTGCTACGGTGAGTAATCTGCATGTGTTAAACATGGAAAAAACAACAAGAAAAACAAGTGAACAAATATCCTAAAATAATAAAAGTAAAATGTATTAAACGTGCTATTGTTTCCTGCAGCATCTCCAGATACAGTACGTCTCTAATCAAGCACATCTAGGATGTCATTAATGGCAATTGCAAATGAAGATGCCAGCAGTGAATCTTGATGAACTCTATGCCCAAGTGCATAAGGGCTGCTTTACGCGTCACATTATCGTTCCAATATTGCATACGATTTCACGGGAGCGCGCACGTTTTTGGCACTTGTCCAAGATCGCATAGCAGATGTCACACAGGGAGATATCGGCAGGCAATGCAACTACGATGGTGTACGCCCCTTCTTTGCGCTGGGTATGAGCAACCCAGGGAACGACCATTTAACATTGGAGTGAATAGGGGAAGTTGCACTCCAAATCGTAGTTGCGCTGTCACACAGCACGATCCTGCCACATCGCCTATACAATATCGTACGGTTGAAGGGGTTGCGCAATCTTCTTGCAATATCGTAGTTAGGTTGTTTTTGAGTCGCATTACCCATTTACACGAAACAACGCACGAACGATAACAACTGCAATGGCCACACCACGTGAATTTTTATCGATGTTGCGTTGCGATATCGCGACTTGTAAAGCGGCCCTAACACTCCTCAGACAACCATTAATAAGTTTATTGATATATGCAAAGTTCTGTAAGTGCATGTATTATGTCCATGGCACTCTTCTTAAATACTAATTAAATCAAAATGTTTTAAAAATGTTTCCAATTTTTCCTAATTTACATAGCAGTAACACGTCCATCAATCCTGGGATTTTAATACTTCCTTGACTTTTCCTTCTGGGTGTTGCATTTTCTATGTTGAGGAGTGTCTTTATATTTCAAAATTAATATTTGACATTTTATGGTTCATATTTAAATATTGGTTTTGGCATGTAAAACTTTAATAATCTAATAGAAAATATATTTTATATAACCCTATATTAAATGCCACCAATACCCAGGATTTTAAGTTATTCTTGGACCAGAATTGCTTATACAAATTTCATAGCAACACTTACACTAAAGTTCCTAGATAACTGTTAATTTTTGCTTTCTATCATTCTTAGTAGCAAGCTAAATATTGCTAAGATCTGGGCATTACCAACACTACTAGGTATCATGATTATCATATATATTTTATATAAGGCTGAAGGCACACTGTGCGAGGGACTCGCGCGAGTGCAATGCGAGGGAAACTCACATTGTACTGGTGCCAGTGTTGCCCTATCAGGTGCGAGTCCCCCGCACCGACGTCGCATTGCGAGTCAGAAGCGAGTGTAGTCATGGCATGCTGCGACTACACGCTATTCGGACGTGCGTGGGGGCAATGGAAGCCTATGGGAAATCTCGGCTCATACAGCACATAGTGCGATAGTAGCACGAGTGTGCTGGCCAAATTGCTTTAAACTCGCCTGCTGTCCAAGCGTCACTGCGGCGTTGCCCTGCTGTGTCTGGCTCCCTCTCTTGACCCATATAAGAAACCGGGTAGCCAAAGCCTCCACGGTGTAACGGGGTTTTCTGTGGTCCTATAGTATCCCAAAGGTGCGGATCCCCAAAATTTGGTGGTTCTCTTTGGACGAACTCCCTCAAGTTCCTCGCTCCTTTTTTGTCCTAAGCTCCTTGCCTTCAGTCCCACTCAGGCTTGCGGGACGTAGAAGGGCCACTCAGGCTCACTGGTTCGGGCCTAATTGCAGCACCGACCACCAGGACGTCTTCGCAGCTCTCCTAGCGGCTGCACACTCTGACTAACTCCTCCCCCAGCAGCAGTATTTATAGGGGATCTTGCCTAAGGGCAGTAAGTTGGGCTCTCCCTACTGTGTCGGGGTGGAAGGTGTTGTATGTAGTAGGTACCTACTGTGGCAACCCAGCTGTGCATTAGAGAAGTCTGTTGCTCTCTGTGTGAGCAGGACGCCACACACCCCCTTGGGTAACACCAGTACTCCTGGACTTAGCATTTTTGTTTTTGAACAAAGAAATAACAATAATAATAATAAAACAGGTAACATATTTAAGTAGTCTGAAAATATAAAAATTGACAAAAAGACACTGAAAAATATTGAAAAAGGAAAAAAAAACAGGTAAGTCCGGACGGTGCTAGTCCATCCACCGCAGAGAGTTAGTGGCTGCATTAGTCCAATAACTGTAGTCCTTTTTATTTGTAAAAGTTCAAAGGGGAGAGTTCAAAGAGTCTTTTACAGTCCATTTCTGTACACTCCAGGTAAGAAAAGGGAAAAGTCTTTTAAAAGTCCACATTTTTAATAACAAACACATGTCCCTATGGGTGTCTCGGCTTAGGAGACCTGGTACCTCCCTGCACCAGGCACTTTCTGTTCCTAAATGAATGTGCTTGGGACTAGGCCCAGTTCCTCCACCCTTCTGTACACTACTATTTACATTTCTTATTGTACAGTTTACTATTTACACATTTCCTCAGTGTGCTCTACCTTATTCTTTTACTATACCCACTCTCCAAACCTAGATGGGGGTTGACCTTGTGTGCATCTCTTTGACTTCCGCACTACAGGTGTCACTGTCTCAGGTGATGTGTCTAGTGATGAGCTTGGTGCAGGTATGTCAGGTAAGCTTCTGCGTTGCCATGGTCTCACTATAGAGCTAGCAAGTGTACCGATTGCAGCATCCTCAGATTCTCTAGCAACGGGTATGTCTTCCTGATTCCTTGGTACCTCTTCATTGGGCTGGTAGAAATTTAGTATTGGCACTATGATGGCTCCATCTTGTTGAGGCCAATCTTCTGGGAATTCTCCTAAGATGGTAGAGATTACTTTCTTCTTTTGTTCTGGATATGGACTTAGTTCTTGTACAGGTTCAGACTCTTGAATGGGCTGATTGGAGAGGTCTTGATTTTCCCAATCTATAGGACACTGTTTAAAGAGGTCTCTGGATACGGTCTGTGAGGTTCTTCCACCGTCTTTGCTGATAATGCAGACTTTATCTATATCATTTTCAGAGTCTAGTAAGACATAGGGCTCTCTTTCCCACACATCATCTAATTTATGGCGAGTTCTTCTTCTTTTTAGGGCCATACTGCCAGGTGGTGTTGGTTCCGCTAGAGCATGTTTGTTATAGTCCCTTTCTTGCTTCTCACTGGATGTCTCCAGGTTGTCTTCGACGCTTGGTTGAACCTTTTTGTATTGTTCTAGGCGATGGGTTTTCCAGTTGGAAATGGCATGATCTGCTTCAGGATCTACTACTCCGAGTTCCAAGTCTACGAGTAACTTTCCTGTACGGGCTCTCATCAGGTAGGCTGGTGTACAGTTTGTAGAACTTACTGGAATGTGGTTATACATGTCAGCCAAGTCTGGTAGTTTCTCCGGCCACTGGTTTCTCTCTTCTAATGGTACGATCTTTAACATGTCAATGATAATGTAATTCATTTTTTCACAGAGTCCGTTGGTTTGGGGATGATATGGGGTTGTTCTGATCTTTTTGCACTGATACATCTGGCAGAACTCTTGGAAGATCTCTGCTTCAAAGGCTGATCCTTCATCTGTTAAGATACGCTCTAGATATCCCAATGGTCTGCAGAAGACAATTTGGAATGTTTTAGCAGCTGTTGCAGCTGTCAAGTCTTTTACAGGGGCAACCATTAAGAATCTTGAGTAATGGTCTACCATGGTCAACGGGTAGGTATAGCCGGATCTACTTGGAGTTAGTTTTACATGGTCCAAGGCAACTATTTCCAAAGGCTGTTTGGTTACAATGGGATGAAGCTGGGCTTTCTGGCTCTGTATGTCGTTTCTTCTCAGGCTGCAGGATTTACAATTCTTACACCATCTTTCTATAGATGACCGAATGCCAACCCAAAAGAACCTATCCTTCAGTAGTATCTCAAGCTTCTTCCATCCGAAGTGACCAGTTTGATTGTGATGAGCATTTAAGACCACGGGGATTTCTGATTTTGGCACGATGATTTGCCAAGCCATTTCATGAGTTCTTGGATTCGTGTATCACCGACATAGCTTATCCTGGTATTGGAACAGTTTACTCCGCTCGTTCCACGGATGTTTGGCTTCAGACGGGGGATTTTCAGGCAGCTTCGCTGACTCTTGGGTTATCAATTGTTTTATTAGACTGACAGCCAGGTCATGGTCTTGCCCTTCCCTCCAGTCGAAGTGGGGCAATGGGTTTACTGTCCTTGTAGAGGGATCTTGAAGAGTCTGTTGGCATTGAGTTACTCTTACATGATGGAAGGCGGGTAACTCTACTTCTTCCAGCTCGTCTTCATCTACACCCTCTTCTGATAAGTGAGGCATCCTAGAGAAGGCATCCGCGTTTCCATTCTGGTGCCCAGCCCAGTACTTGATGGTAAATTGGTAGTTGGACAATCTGGCCATCCATCTCTGTTCCATGGCTCCGAACTTCGCAGTTTCCAGGTGGGTGAGCGGATTGTTATCCGTGTAAGCGGTAAATTTGCTAGAGGCTAGGTAGTGTTTGAACGTCTCTGTAACGGCCCAGGCCAAGGCCAGGAATTCCAGCTTGAAGGAACTGTAGTTCTCTGGGTTCCTCTCCGTGGGTCGCAGCTTCCTGCTGGCGTAGGCGATTACCCTCTCCTTGCAGTCTTGCTTTTAGGAAAGGACGGCTCCGAGTCCCAAATTGCTGGCATCTGTGTACAGCAGGAATGGCAGGTTGTAGTCCAGGTAAGCAAGGATTTCTTCACCTGGCAGGGCTTCTTTCATCGTCTGGAACACTTCCTTTTGTTTCTTGTCCCATCTCCACAGAGAATCCTTAGCCTTGCCCTTTGTGGGTTGGCCTACTAGGAGATCTTGCAGGGGAGCAGCCTTCTTGGTGTACTCCTTGATGAACCTCCGATTGTAGCCCACCAAACCCAGGAATTGACGTACCACCTTGATGGTCTTGGGTTCTGGCCATTCTTTGATTACTGTCACCTTGTCTGGATCAGGGGCCACGCCTTCAGCAATGACTATGTGTCACAGGTACTGTACTCTTGACTTCAACACCGCTCCTAGATGAGTGACATGTTCTTCGTAGGTCTTGGAGTACACGATCACATCATCCAGGTAGAGCAGTACCGTCTCAAAGTTCTTATGCCCCAGGCAACTCTCCATTAATCGCTGGAAGGTTCCGGGTGCATTACGTAGTCCGAAGGGCATGCTGTTGAATTCACATAGGCCCATAGGTGTCGCGAATGCCGTCTTCTCTCTGTCTTCCTCGGCTACGGACACCTGCCAATGCCCACTAGTGAGATCTAAGGTAGAAAAGTAGTTGGCAGACTTCAACGCAGCTAAGGATTCTTCTATACGAGGTAACGGGTAAGCATCTTTGTGTGTTATGCGGTTTATTTGCCTATAGTCTACACACATTCTCATACTGCCATTCTTTTTCCTGACTAGGACTAATTGAGCTGCCCAGGGACTACAGCTATCTCGTATAACCCCTGCGTCCTTCATGTCCTGTAGCATTTCTTTGGCTTTTTGATAATGTTCAGGTGGAATAGGCCTATACCGCTCTTTGATTGGTGGATGTGTACCTGTGGGGATGGGATGTTGTACCCCTTTTATCCTACCAAAATCAAGTGGATGCTTACTAAAGACTTGTTCGAATTCTAGAAGTACCTGGTACACACCTTGCTTTTCATACACAAGAGTGTTGTCAGTTCTGACATGGAGCTGCTGGCACCAGTCCTCCAGTGGCCAATGGTTGGATCAGGTTTCGCCCCTTTTTTGTGGGGTTCGGGTTGCACAGTTTGGATCTCGTTGTTGCTGACTGTGTACAATTTAAGATGCGCACTGGTACTCTCCCATTGTGTACATCCACCACCCCCCTGGCTGTCAACAGTGTAGGTCTGTGCTCTGTGCTGACGGGCTCCACAAACGCTTGATAGTCCTGCCCTCTCAGACCTATAGCTGCTTGAAACCAATTCATCATTTCACTCATTGGGGGAATCACAATTAGTAACGGGTCTGTCACCCGTGCAGTACCAATTTCGCCACCTGTAATTGTTACCTGTTGTTGGTGCAGGATGGCTCTGATCTCACGCTGGAGGACCTTCCTCTGACCAGGTCTGGCAGTGTCTGCAATCTGTTGAAGCAAAGACAAAACTTCCTCCATGCAATTGCTAACAACATTTGTACCTAGTATGATATAGGGATCATTTGCATTACTGGCTTCTGCTACTACAAGGACCCTTGGTTCTGCAATTCCACCTGCCCCACCTTTATGGGCACTTCTCTAACCCCCATCACAGTGAGCGGTTCACCATTAGATGCATTAAGGGTAAGGTCTATTTCAGGCTGTTTCAGTTCTGCATCAGCCCAATACTTCTTATAAAGGATATAGAGGATGGTGGTCACCTGTGACCCGGTGTCCAGCAGAGCAGGTGTCGGGATGCTATCCAGCACGATGGACAGAAACGGCCTCTGTCCGATGAAGGTCTTGTATCAGGTGGCTGGGCCCTGTTGATCTAATCCTGAGGTTTGGCCCTGACCCCCAGGGACTGCCCATTTAAAGTACAGCTCCTGGCGAGGTGACTGGTTTGGTTACAGCGGCGGCAGATGGGCTTCCCAGTGGAGCTGTAGCGGTCGGTGGTTCTTCCTCTGTACGCTGCAGCTTGCTTCCCTCGCATCCAGGGTACATCATCCGGGCTGTCGGCAAGTTGAATCAGCGGGTGAGGCTTGGGCTGGGGTCTTGGCGCTGGCTGTTGGTTGCTTTGCTTTAACTGCATAGTGTCCACTAGTTTAGCGATGTTATTATTCATCTGGCGCATCTCAGTACGCATCTCAGCCCACAGGGAATCGTATTTGTCAGGCTGAGCAGATTGTACATTGTGCGTGGCTGCAGAAACGGGTAATCGTTTTGGAGTAGCCTGCACCTCACCACTGCACCACCATTTAATTGCAGCTTCATGGGTCTCTACCGGCTTTAACCCTTTGATGGCCATCTCTTTCAGGGTGTTAAAGTCAGCTTCTGGATTGCTCAATGACCACCAACGTACAGTCTTAGGGTATGTGCCCACAGGAAGGTTTAGTGGCGTTCAAACCGTCAGTAAACCGCTGGAAATTATCAGTTCTGAGCTCTGAAGTCTCCAGCTGTTTTCCGGCGGTTTTTTTCAGCGTGTGCACAGCGGTTTTCAGTCGGTTTTTCCAGCGGTTTTTCCGGCGGTTTTCTATGGAGGATTTTGTTCATGGAACCGATCAAAAACCGCTGAGAAGAATTGACATGCTGTATGCTGCTAAACCGCTGGGAAACCGCTCAACCGCGGGCAGATCCGCTCACATAAACCGACTATGTGTGCACAGCGGTTTCTAAATTACATAGGGTTACTTGTAAGTCCTAACGCTGCTTAGGATTTACATAAATTTAAATAAAACCTATGCTAAACCGCCGGCGGTTTTCGCTGCTAAACCGACGTTAAACCTTCCTGTGGGCACATACCCTTACTGTCCTCGGGGAATAGCAGTCCCGAGTGAATTGTTCAATCAGGAGCTTACTTTCATCAGGTGCACTGGTGGGGCTGACATGTATGAGGGCACGCAGTGCTTCCTCCAGGCACCAGGTATAAGCTCTTATGTCATCTCCCGGCCTCTGGTAGCAGTGATGGAAGCGCATGGGTATATCAGCCTCATTACACTCCTCGAAAGTAGCTCTCAGTTTATTGAATATAGCAGAGGTGGATTTGCGGCCCGCAACAGACCAAGACGCACTTTCTTTCTCTATTGATCCAGTTAACTGTCCGAGTACCACAGCAGCGCGTTGTGGAACGGTCATTGCATACATATCTAGGACGTTGTTGATTTTTCATTTAAATTCGTCCAATGTATTGGGACATCCGTCATACTGGGGCAACCACTTGGCCCCGGATGTATGGGAGTGACATCGGCATTATTGGGGTGAGTGCACCCGGGGTGCTGGAGGTGCTGGCAGTGCTACCGGAGGCAACCATAGGTCTCTCAGTGTAATTCCAGTGATCAGCATACGCACCGTCATCGTTTCTGGAGGAGGCCGACATGTTGGAGGTCCCCTAGTGAATTACAGCCAGTCCTTGAAGAGTTACACAGTTTGGGAGTTTCCGGACTAGGCCGCGGTGCTCGGGAATGCTCGGCTGAGCGAGGGGTAGATTTAAGTTTTGCGCTCTACAGGCTGTCTCGCCCCCTTTCTTCCCACTCTTTAGCGCAGTAATGGCGGCGTAGTTTAAACAGTCACTCGATACAGTCAATAACACAGCACACAGTACCCGGTAATACCGGGCATGGAATCCTCTTCGTGATCGCCAAAAAAAGATGTTGCGCCCAGACTTTGGGGTACTCGAGTGTCAGGCTGCAAGGGGGTTTGTTAACTTTGTCACGGGGGATGGCGGCCGCGCCTGACCCCGTGTCCTGGGCCTATCTTTCAAAACGGGGTTAATATTTACAGGGGATTATGTACAAAATTTGTTGTGACGCCATCTGTATTATCTGGTGAGATACCACCAGCGCTGCCACAGTCTGCTGAAAGTAGATGGTATAGCGGCTGAGTAGGTGAAGTCCTCCACAGGTAGGACTGGGCCTCCGGGGCAGCGTAGTATGAAGGGGTAGCTTGTAGTGGAGCTGGAATGGATTAGGGAGTGCTGGAGCAGTCTATGAGGGGCACTAGGGATGGAGTGGAATGATACACGCACACTGCAAAGTCTCTTTTACCTTTTACTGATGTTCGGCAGGTAAAGTGGTCCAGGGCACTGACGAGTGACCAGGTTGCACAGTGGGTCCCCCCAGCAAGTAGGTATAAGGCCTCCTCTCTTCCTGTGTTATGGTTGAAGCACAGCCTGCTTGCAGCCAGACTTGCCTCCTTTCTCTTCCTGATTCTGGTGACTCTCTCTTCCTGTGCGGTCTCCGTGTTACCCTCTCTGAACACTGTGATGCTGCACGGCTGTGTCTGGCTCCCTCTCTTGACCCACAGGGGATAACCAGGTGGCTGAATCCTCCACGTTGTGACGGGGTTTCCTGTGGTCCTGGAGTATCCCACAGGTGCGGATCCCCAAAATCCGGTACTTCTTTGGGCGAAACGCTCCAAGTTCCTTGCTCCCTCTTGGCTATCTGCTCCTTTCCTTCTGTCCCCACTTAGCCTTGCGGGACGTAGAAGGGCCACTCCGGGTCACTGGTTCGGGCCTAACCGCGGCATCGACCACCAGGACGTCTTCACAGCTCTCCTAGCGTCTGCACACTCTGACTAACTTCTCCCCCAGCAGCAGTATTTATAACTTGCCTAAGGGCAGCAAGTTGGGCTCCTCCTACTGTGTCGGGGTGGAAGGTGTTGCATGTAGTAGGTACCTGCTGTGGAAACCCAGCTGTGCGTTAGAGAAGTCTGTGGCTTCCTGCGTTAGCAGGGCGCCACACACACAGTGAGGCGGGGGGCACAGGAAGGCCGACACAGGAAGGCAGTTGGCCACATAGAGGTGGGGCGCAAACAGAGGCAGTGATGTGTGGCACCTGGCCAAGCAGGTGTCACAGAGGGGTACTACACCCGTAAAAGAGGTGCAGATACTCCAGCTGCAGGTGGACCCTAGGATGGTGGGTGGGACCCATAACCAGCACTCCCACATTAGTTTACACTTTAGGAGGTTACCCGGGAAGGAATAAAATCACCTCTAGGGGGAACAAGGAGAGCTTTTGAGGTCTTGCAAGGTCTTTGCCTCTAGTTTTTGCTGTTAGGTCACTCAGCTCAGGGACCAGTGAGAGATGGAAGAAGAAGAGAGGGTCTAAGGAGAAAGAGAAGGAGCTGTACAGGAGAGCATCCAGTCTGGGAAAGAGGGGCCTTTGTTAGGTTCTCCCAAACAGCTTACTAGGCACTGGAGCCCGCAGACTGCTGAAGCTATACGCACAGCAGAGAATCCGGATTCCCGTGGAGTCTTCAATTCTCCCGGGCACCAGAGCAGTCCACAAGAAGGGTATCAGGCACCGCCAAAGGAACGAGCGGCCAGCCAGTAGAGGGTTACCCGACGGCAGCGAAGGTGAGAGAGGAAAGGAGGTCAGCAGGCTGGATTTCAAGTCACCAGGCTTCACACCAAAACTGGAAAGCAGGAAGGAACAGATATGGGTTAGTTAAAGAAGGCACACCAAGGGTTCCACCATGCCACCCGGGATCCACTTACAGCCACCTGTTAAGCTACCTGTTCTTGTAACATGTAAAGTGCTGAATTGTGAACTTTGTATGATGCCAATGCAAGTTAACAGTAAAGTACCCGGAGGAAAAAGTAACTTTGCCTCTGCTTGTGTTTCCTTTTGTATGAACTTGTTCCCTTTGCAGGAACGCTGCCCCGGAGGTCCAGCCCTATCTGTAGAGGAGTTTGCCAACTAGCCGCATTACCATTTACCTCCGGCGGACTGTGGCAGCGCTGGTGGCTTCTAACCAGAAACTACAGGTGGAGTCACGACAAACTGTATATAAAATCCCCTGTAAATAATAACCCCTTTTTCAAAGAAGTCCCCCAGGACACGGAATCAGGTGCGGCCACCACTCCCCGTGACACAGGAGTGTTAACCCCTTGGAGCCTGATACCTGAGTACCCCAAAGCCGGGGACTCTATAGATGCACTCACAGGGATGCACACACAGGCAGGTGGGGGCACACAGAGATACTGAGAGGCACCCAATAAGGAAGTGGGGGGTACACAGAGGCACATACAAGGAAGCGGGGGCACATGGAGGCACAGGTAGGCACACACAGGGAGGCCAGCGGGAACATGGAGCCACACACAGGGAGGCACACACAGCAAGGTGGGGTGTTCAAGAAGGCGCAAGGAGGCACACACAGGGAGGTGGGGGCACATGGAGACACAGGGTGGCACATACAGGGAAGCACACACATGGAAGTTGGGGGGCAAAGGGTGGCACATACAGGGAAGTGCACACACAGGAAGGTCGGGGCACACGGAAGC
Organism: Allobates femoralis; assembly: GCA_033576535.1. NCBI lineage: Eukaryota > Metazoa > Chordata > Amphibia > Anura > Aromobatidae > Allobates > Allobates femoralis. Next base: position 502,764,957 of record JARQOC010000001.1, on the reverse strand, counting down.
ACAGAGCACACACATAGAGACATACACGGGGAAACAAGGAGGTCACAGGGAGGCACGCACATGGAGTTGGGGGGCATAAGAAGGCGCACACTGGAAGGTAAGGGGGCACATGAACGCAAACACAGGGAGGCACACACAGCAAGGTGGGGGCACAAGGAGGCACAGGGAGCACACACATGGAGGCAGGGGGCACATGGAGTCACAGAGCACACACACAGGGAGGAAGGGGGCACATAAAGGCTCACAGAGGAATGCGGGGGGCACACGGAGGCACATACAATTAGGTGGGGTGCCCTCTCAATGCAATAGCATCGGCCAACATCTAGTTTTATATTAAAGGGAATATACACTTTGCAACACTTTTATCTCTCAGGGTACCTTTACACACCACCACTGCATGGTAGCAACTGCCTGGCAATGGGGATTTTTGTGCCTGTTGCCTTGAAATTGCTATGAAATGGCGGCGTGTAAATAGGGAAAGTTATCGGGTTTCCTGCAGTTGACTCGGATACCTGTTTCTGAGCCGTGTTCAAAAACCCAAGGCAACACAAAGGCACAATTGCCATGTTAGTGGCGTCTAAACGAACACAGGGATTGAATCACCGTCGCCTAGGGAATTCCCAGGGGCATGACACAGCCTCATGGATACCGCGCCCCATCAGCGATGATTGGTGGAGGCTACTGTGTTACCATTGGATGTCCCTTCACAGGGTGCCATATTTAGTGAGCTATCCATTCACACTCCACAATTGCAATGGCGTCATGTATCAGCCAGCCTTCCTGCACAGGCTGCCCAATCATGACGTTATTGTGTTGTCCAATCAGCATTTCCGACAGATCCTTCGGATAACTGCCTGTTGAATCCCGTCGCCCCTTCACATGCCACAACCAGTAGGGGAAAGTGGGCGTACATCTTTTGCGCCACAAGTGCATAGGCATGACAGAGTTGTGTATTCCGTGACGCTAACACACTGATTGGACAACGCAATAGCGTCATGATTGGCCAGCCTGCGCAGGAAGGCTGGTTAATACATGACGCCATTGCAATTGTGTAGTGTGAATGTACAGCTCTTTAAATAAACTTCTTCACTCCATGGTGGTCAGTTCAGATATGAATTCTATTACTGGCATCAGGAGATGGAACATGTGACTATTTCAAATGGAGAGGAGCAGTCACAAACCGGTTACACCTGAGATAGGAGTAACAAAGAACTACTAGCAAGGAAAGAGTCCTTAATCCTTGCTGCACCAAAAAAAGCATGTACCGTACATTTAAAGCCAAGAGTTTTAGAAGTAAATTTGAACCTCAGATCGAAGTCCTGTCAAAGGTCTCCCAAGGACAGTAGACGCTTGTGACAATATTAAGGGATTGACCAGAGGGATTATGATTGAAGTATCAGACTGCTCAAAGTTGATTTGTAGTCTGTAACTATGGAAACAGATAAGTCTACAAGTGTGGTTGGTGTACATAAATCTGTAAAATATTTTTAAGATCTGTATTTATTTTAAATGCATTTGATACATTGTGAGTACGTATTTTTGTATTCTGGTTGCTCACACAAATGTTCTATGAAAGCTGATTAAGGATACTTTCTTGGAACACGATACTGCTCTACTTCTTCTGGTTTCAGAGTTATCCCTTTTTCTGTATTATAGCCAATGAACACATGACCTTTACTTTGGCACTCAATATTCTTTAGTAAATAAGTGTCACAGACGTATTACTGAGAATACTTTTCAAGAATTTCATCTTGGTGTTTTTTTTATTATTATCCTCATGGAGGTCGCTCATGCTGATAAATACTGAAGAAAACACCAAAGAAGGAATCTGCACAAATAGGAAACAATTCTTCTGTTTGCATACAAGTACACAGTGATTCTCCGACACAGACACCACATGTAGTCCGAACAACACGCAATGCATTAGGAATTACACTGAAACAAAGGAAACGTGCAAATGCCGTGAAATTAATTATGCCTAAATTTACAGACTATTTTTATTACTTTATACCCGCTAAGTTATTGTGTAACTAACATCCAAACATGCAATGGCAATAATCTGTCAGAAGTATTTGACAACTTAGAAAATACACAAAAGCAACCCAGCAGCATTTGATCCTTTAATCTCTTTATTTCTTTTTTCATTTTTATTGTTTTCTATACATTGTTTATTTCTATAGGCCAAAGCAGGTCATTTCTGTATAATATTATTCAGTGTTCCCATTTTGCCAAATAAGCAGCACTCTTTACCTATTGGAGTTCACAATAGTGTTGTTTCATCCTCCAACATGATGGAACTTTTTTCATAACTGACAATGGCCACTTTACACGTCCTGATATCGTCGTCCAACTCCGATAAAAAGTCAGGTGATTCGTGCGTTGGCCCCAATATCGTTCGTGCATTGTGTGGTGTAAATGACCAATGCGACGCAAGAACGATGCCAGAACGATATCGGGGAAGAATTGTGCAGGCTCTCCAATGGCCCGATATTGGATGGACGATCTGGCAGGATCATTCTGTGTGACAGCCCAACACCGACTTGGAGAGCGACTTCCCCTATTCTCTCCCATGTTAAATGGTCGGTCCCTGGTTTGCTCGTACAAGGGGGTGTAGACATCGCAGTTGTGTTGCCTGCTGATATCGCCCTGTGTAACATCTCCTATGCGATCTGGGATTTCTGGCAAAAAAGTGCGCGCTCCCGTGCCTTTGGATACAATACACATCCCAACATCATTTTGATAATGTGGTCATTACTGTTTAGGAAAGTGGAAGATTTAGGCTGGTTTCACACTACTAATTTTTTTAATCTGGCGTGGATACAGCATCTGCATCCCCCGCAAACCCCTGCAATCGTAAAGCCTGATGTAACTGGATGCTCCCACACCGGTATTATTACTGATCCGGCTGACTGTTCCGGAGTAATACCAGTATGGCAGCATCCGTTTACGTTAGGGTTTTGTACGTTTTTTTGATGGATCCGGTGAAAAATGACATGCCCCTAGTCGGTGTGTCATATGAAACTGACTTCTGGGCTTGCTCAGTCAAAAAAAACAGCTTCGTCAGGTAGAGCTCCATTTTAATGACTACCAGATAGCGCCAGATCCAGGTGCTTCCAAGCTTTTAAACAAGTTTTTGACCACAAACCACTGACACCTGGATCCTGCTGGAATCATATACAACCGCAGGCACCCACATGTTCCTGCATCCCCATTGAAAGTCAATGGGGAAGAAAATGGATGCAGGTGCATACAGATTCCAAAAAACGGTAGTATAAAAGCTGATCCCATCAAATTGGCCATGAAAGTATCAAAGCAGTAACTAGGAGATCTCTGGCTTCTTTGTGAGTTATGTGCTCATGCTCTATGACCTGTGCAGAAATTACTATGCAGAGACTTGGATAGGGTGAGCTGTGTCCATCAGCTAATGGTATGAACCTATGTTATCTGCCTCTAGCCTTACAATAGAGGCATGACCTTTCATTTCAGTCTAAGGCTAGGGTCGCACTTGCAGATTTTACATGCGTTTTTGAGACTTGCGTTTTCTGAAAACGCATGCAAAAATGTATTCATAGACCTCCATGCAAAAAACGCATGCCCCAATAGCAAAAACGCATGTCTGAATAGACCATGCGTTTTTGGGATGCGTCTTTGGCTCAGCACCAAAAAATACTGCAAGCAGCATTTTTTGGTGCTTTTTCAAAAACGCATGTGTTTTTTTCGCACTACGGCACTACGGCACTAAATGGTACATGCGTTCTTGCATGCGTTTTTAAGGGTCCCCCACACCTATCAGCAAAAACGCATGCAAAAACGCAGGCTGCCAAAAAGCACCTTAAAAACGCATGCCAAGTGTGACCCTAGCCTTACCTGTAATGATAATGAAATGACGGCAAAGAAGTAATCTCTACAGAACATGTAGTATCATCCTATAGAGAAGTCAGTAGTTAGATCAAAATTTGCACTATTTGAAAAATATTCACACAGAAAACCACATAGAAAAGAAAAAAGACAAAACACTTCCTAAAATTAGTCAGTATCACCAAAATGAATAAAAGTAAAATATAGACTGAAAAGACAATAAAGTGCAAAAAGGGCCTTATCGACAATAAAGTTAGTATTAAGAAGAGTGCTGGAAAGAGACAGTGCGAGTGAGGAGCGGCGACGTCAGGGAGTGCAGCGCAGTTTAAGCTTACGAGATAGCTCCTGGATGACTCCTCGAGTCTGAAGTGCAGTAATGTTTAAAATTGCAGCGCTTGTCACATTCTCATGCGTGCCTGCTCTCACAGCCAACAGGGGATGCTTTCTGGGAAAGGGAGCTCACCATATTGTTGTAAGCAGGGCTGTGGAGTCAGTAAGCCACAGTTGCGACTCCGACTAATGGATTTTATCAGGTTACGACTCCGGCTCCGACTCCGACTCCGGCTCCGACTCCGGCTCCGACTCCTTCATAAATGGCCACTTCGTAACAATAAATTTACTGTTGTAAAATATTACCATCGTGCTTATTCAGTTTCTCACCATCATATAAGTAATCAGACCACTTAGCGCAAAAAACTATATTTATTAGAATACAATTAGAATATAGCAAATAACTTTTATAAACTTTTCCAAACTGTAAGTAAATATGCAATAAACACTGTTATGCAGTTAATAAGAAGAAATCTATAAATTTGTCCTCAGAAAAAGTATTGCCTCTGTCAGATCCTCCTTCATGGATGCCCTCAAATCTGATCTAATTATTTTGAGAGCAGAGAACAACCTCTCTACACTAAGGCTGTGGTCACAGTACCATTTTTCACATGCATTTTTGGAGACCTGCGTTTTCAAAAACGCATGTAAAAAACGCACCCATAGGCCCCCATGTTAAAAAACGCATGCCCTAATAGCCAAAAAGCATGTGTGACTGTCCCATGCGTTTTTGGAGCATATCCAAAAACGCATGCGTTTTTGTAGAAAACGCATGCGTTTTTATAACATGGGTTCCTATGGAAAACGCATGCAAAAACGCATGTACAGTTAGTACCTTTTAGTGCCATTCAAAAACGCATGCGTTTCCCATAGGAGCCCATGTTAAAAAAAACGCATGCGTTACCGGAAACGCATGCGTTTTTTTTAACATGGGCTCCTATGGGAAACGCATGCGTTTTTGAATGGCACTAAAAGGTACTAACTGTACATGCTTTTTTGCATGCGTTTTCCATAGGAACCCATGTTATAAAAACGCATGTGTTTTCTACAAAAACGCATGCGTTTTTCAAAACGCTCAAAAAAATACTACAAGCACTATTTTTAGGTGCAGATTCAAAAACGCACCCAAAAACGCAGGGAGCCATCAGAGACCTTACAAAACTCATGCTGACATGAAAAAAAGCATGAGTTTTGTTAAATCACTTAAAAAAACGCATGGCAACTGTGACCACAGCCTAAGGCTGGGGTCACAGTACCATTTTTCACATGTGTTTTTGGAGACCTGCGTTTTCAAAAATGCATGTAAAAAACGCACCCATAGGCCCCCATGTTAAAAAACGCATGCCCTAATAGCCAAAAAGCATGTGTGACTGTCCCATGCGTTTTTGGAGCATATCCAAAAACGCATGCGTTTTTTAATAAGGGGCCTTATGGAAAACGCATGCAAAAACGTATGTACAATTAGTACCTTTTAGTGCCATTCAAAAACGCATGCGTTTCCCATAGGAGCCCATGTTAAAAAAAACGCATGCGTTTCCGGAAACGCATGCGTTTTTTTAACATGGGCTCCTATGGGAAACGCATGCGTTTTTGAATGGCACTAAAAGGTACTAATTGTACATGCGTTTTTGCATGCGTTTCCCATAGGAACCCATGTTATAAAAACGCATGCGTTTTCTCCAAAAACGCATGCGTTTTTCAAAACGCACAAAAAAATACTACATGCACTATTTTTAGGTGCAGATTCAAAAACGCAGCCAAAAACGCAGGGAGCCATCAGAGACCTTAAAAAACTCATGCTGACATGAAAAAAAGCATGAGTTTTGTTAAATCACTAAAAAAAACGCATGGCAACTGTGACCACAGCCTAACTTGGGTTGGTGGCAAAGCAGTAACCACTCGGGCAACATCTCTGACAATGTCAGGATACAGAGGAATCGCTTGTTGCACTGTTATTTTTGATGAACGGTCAAATTTCTGAATTTCTTTTAGTGCACATGAAAAATTCTGCTGAAATGTACTGGCTGTGTTCTTTGATTGGGATGACTCTTCTTCTATGCGGGAACGCTTTGCACGGTCCTTGTGATCCAAATACTTTTCGAAATTAAATTCTTCATCAGTTGATGATGAGGGTGTAGATTTGGCAGGACGACCAAATTCTTCTTGTTCCTCCTGAGGCTGGGGTTCCACATAAGCCCTCAGTCCGTTTTTCCTAACCGTTTTTGTAATGATCTTGTGTCTAAAAACGGATAAGAAAACGGATCCATAGGGCTCAATGTAAAAAACGCATTGTCAAAAAGTTGTTTGTTAAATCCTGTGCGTTTTTGAGAACGCACACCAAAAACGCGGCAGCCCGCGTTTTTTGTCTCCATCTCCAAACGCATGCGTTTCCCTTATAATGGGGCCCTATGGGAAACGCATCCGTTAACGCATTGCCATTTTGCGCACATATTACACAAGTGCGTTAACGCATGCGTTTTCTAAATCTGCTCCAGAAGGTGGCAAATGTCAATCCTTAAAGGTCATGTGACCTTAGCCGCTGGCATTTGATTTGTTTATTGATTTACAGAAATGTGTCAAAATAATGTTTTATTTTATTGTAAAATATTAACATAAAAGCAAGGGCAAGGTTCCATGCCGTATAACAATAGGTGGTATGTGTACACATCTTATCACTTCAGACCATACACATTGAATGAGGCGGTGTGATCCCACAAAAATGTGAAGCCACACTCCTACCAGCTGGTAAGTTACCATGACTGGGTCACATAGGCTGGGGTCACACACACAGATCTCTGTCCAGATATTGTTCACAGATCTCTGGTTGCCTTGAAATCATGGACACATTGCTCCATTTTGTGGCTGTGTACAAATAGAACAATTTGGCCATGATTTCACTACCGCAGATAATTATCGGACTCATGTGTTGAGACCATACTGAATAAGGCATAAGTGCAAATGTTGTGTTCCTTGACACAAAGCACCAGGAAGGTATAAACCGTCAGACATAGGACACAATTGTTGCTGCTGGCATATAAACAGCTTGAAGGGGATGCTTGTTGTGTCATGTATCTGCAAGTCACATGACTTAAAATGTCGAAGTACACACATCCACTTCAAAGTGTTTTCACGCAAACATCCACATTTGTGTCCGCTGCCTATTGATTGGGACCTTCCTGTGCCTGCATGTCAAGGTAGCATGAAGGCTGCTTTCAAACAGGGAAGCCTTGGATAAGGACCTGTATGCTGGACCCTAAGGCGGGTTACAATCCCACCTAGTTGTGAAGCAACCCCAAAGAAAATTGTGTGTGTCGGCTACACATGTTATCATGGCCACACAGAAATGCTATGTGAGTGAGGAGGATAAACTCCCCACACACACACATAACTTACACGTTCTGGTGTGAACACTGTCCGGTGTTGGTCAACACACTCCCAAATCAAACACATCCAAGACAGTGGCAAATACAAGCACGGGATCGGCCATCTTATTTTCCAAAAACATAGATTCTAAACATAGCTGAGGAAAGGATGCAGTGTGGCCATAAACCACAAATGCAAAGCATAAGGAGTTGTGTTTAAAGAGGATCAGTTTGTGGGTAAAGCTATCCTTACACATGAGATAGGTGGCCTGGGTCATTCATGAAGTAATTTGCAAATTGGTCCCTTACAGTAATGGCGGCAAGAGGGGCACGCACACTGGGCTGTTGTATGGGTAGTAAAGGAGAAGACCACAGAGTGGGGTCAACATTGGGCATTTCTTGATTCATCACAAAGTTATGTAGACAGGTACAGGCTTTGATGACACTGTCCACATTGTGGGGATGCAACTGAATGGTGGTCAAAAGCACACGCCACTTTGCTGCCAGTATGCCAAACGCACACTCTACATACTGACGTGCCCGGCTTAACCTCATATTGAAGTTCTGCCGTGGCGCCGTGAGTGTGCGGCTGGCATACGGCTTGAGTAGATTAACGTGAAGCTGGAAGGCCTCATCTGCAACCAGTACATGTGGCACAGCGGGTGATGTTGTGCCAGGCAAAGGACAAGGCTGCGGCAGATTTAAGCAGCCACTGTAAAGGGCTTGCCCCATCACACTGTCCTTGAACACTCTAGAGTCATTTGTGCGCCCATATGCCCCAATGTCCACAGAGATGAATCTCCCCTGGAGTCCGCAATTGCCATGAGGACGATGGAGAAATAACGTTTATAGTTATAAAATAGTGAGGCGCTGCGTGGGGGCTTGCGAATTCTTATGTGTTTCCCATCGAGGGCTCCAACACAGTTTGGGAAATGCGCTTTTTCTCCAAAAGACACGGCACTTGCCATCCACGTGTTGTTGTTTGGTTCTGCCATTACCAAAGGCTGAAGTTTCTCCCACAACACTTCACAGATCTGTGGGATAAACTTGGTGATCGTTGAGCGTCCAATTCGAAATTGATAATGGAGTGAGGCATAGGACTCCCCTGTTGCAAGGAACCTGTTAAACAGAACAACAACAACATTAGTATGCACTGAGCAAGACTACGGCCAAATACATGTCAACAAACAGAGCCTGGGAAGAACAACTAAGCAACATGGCTGCAAATGTTTGAACACAATGAAGAGGTAATGTGAAATTGCAGGCAAACTACTCACATACGTCCATTACAATTATAAAGTAGAGACACATGATTAGTGTTATGCTCCCAGCATCATATACAGGCCACTGACGTCGACATTCAAACACAAACAACACTCATGTAGCAGCACACTCTTAAGCCACGTGCACACGCTGACGATATTTGTTTACCACCAGCTAACTATTTGTCTGGCAACCCACGAGTGTGTCTGGGAGCCCTAACTGTGGGTGTCCAATTGCAGCAATGTGCCATATGAACCCAAGGCTCAGCTGCTGCCAAGTGAAGTGTCAGCTTGACAAACCCTGTGTGTTTGTCAAGTTGGCCAGCTGACCCTGACATGGCACATTGCGTGCGCCTTGCCCACCCTCTTGCTGTTGGTAGCTGCTCAGCAACATCTGGACCTGGGCCTTGGTGAGGAAGGCAATGAAGAAGGCATGACACACATACAATAATGGGATGTAAGGGCCACGTCACACACACACATATTTGTGCACATATTGTTTGCATCTCTATGTTTGCAGTTAAATCATGGAGACATGGCTTGTTTTCACGCCAGCCTCAGAACTGGCAAGATTTGGCCGTTCTTTTGTGCACAACCCAGAGCTGCAAACAATATCTGCACAGATGTGTGTGTGTGTGTGACGTTGCCCCATGACAAGGCATCATTTGAAAGCATAATATTTTTTTCGCATTCTGCGTTTTAGGCGCCTAAGCAAGATTGTTTGCACCTCACTGCGTGCAATCATGCAATTTGACAATGTGCAATTGGTTGCTTGTGTGATGGACGAATTGTGAGCAGGATCTCTGAGCAAACGAGAAACACTGGCCCAATCTGCCTCATGGTGGTATGTGAGACCACGATGATCCATCTCCCTGCGCCACAGCCTATGGTGTGAGATAGTATGTATGTGAAACGGCCATTTACTAAGCGCCACGCGTCACCTAGTAACCCGATGTGCACCATAGTTGGCAGGGATCTCGCTGCTCCACATCCCTGGTGAGTCTGTCTGTGTGACAGCTCAGCAATGATGTGAAAGATTTTGATTGCAATCACGCCTGCATGTGATTGCTAGCAATATCACTCCAAATATTGAAGTGTCTGACGGCGGCCTTAAGGCAGATCACCTTGAACACACAATGATGAACACATCCACAGCAGTATGTTCAGCTGGGTTGGATGCTTCACTAACCTTTGAACATGTTTCCTGCCAAAAATGTGGCCTGTATTCACGGTCCCTCAGGTGCAACAAGTCCAAGCTCATATGTGTGCAACATATCGATATTTCATATCTGAATTCTACATCCAAACACATTGCAATCTTCAGGCACAAACTCTACATGAGATCAGCAACATGACTAACTTCCTTCAGCGGTATACTGCCAGGTTCCCTGTGAGTAAAATCAGGTGTCATTATACCAGTCTCATGCTGCAGTATAATTAGACCTGGTTTGCCTTCCAGGGGAGGTGGCAATGTAGTGGTGCCTTAAATGGCTATTTTCGAGGAACATCTTGGATTGATTGTCGCCGTGGTGATGACAATGTCCTTGGTGTGTGAATAGTGACATCACTAAACTGCTATATGTGGCAAGTACAAGGCCAGCCGCAATAAAAACTACTCACACTACATTGTCCATGCACACAGTGAGGACACATCAGGACACATCCTCAAACCCAGGGCAGGACACACCATCATGAACTTCATGTACGGAGAACCAAAAAGCGGAAAACACATGTGTTGTGTGTGTGCAGGCAAGAAGGCAGCAGGGAGAACACACTTACCGCAATGTGACCACCAGTCTCTCCACTGGGGAAATGGCCGGCCGCCAACGCGTGTCCTGCCGGGTGATGTGTGGGCCCACCAGCTCCAGCAGCTGATCGAACACCTCCACAGACATCCTGAGGTACCTGTGGAATTTATCCGGGAAGAGCCGCAGTTGTGGGAAAAGGACATGGAATGCACCATGCTGTGACCGCAACACGTTCACCTCATGAATCCAGACTCTGGAACGGCGCGCTTGGCGCAACTGTCTGCGCCGTGCAGCCACGTATCGTAGCTGAAGGAGGAGGATTTCAATCTCCAGATGACGATCCATCACGCCAGCAGGAACGTCTGTTATCTGAAGTGAACAGAAGGAAGGTGGTCACACCCCCTCATTTAGCTGTCCTTTTTATTGGCTGAAGGGTGTGGCCAGTAATGAAATTTATGAAGGGCCCATGACAGTATCCATCATTTCAGAAAACGCACATCCTTTAGGAAAACGCATGCGTTAACGCATGGTACACATGGTACACCATCCGTTAACGCATGCGTTTTTGGAAACGCATATAATGGTCTACAATGGACAGTTATGCATCCCCACACATACCAATCCGTTTTTGGAAGACGTTCCAACACTTCCAAAAACGGATTTCTATGTGTGACCACAGCCTGACTGTTCTGCAACCCTTTCATCCTTACTGCTATTTCAAACAGAGCTTCTTTTCCTTTACTTAGCTGTTGATCATCTAGAAGAATCCAATGCATTGGGTCAACATAAACAGCTGCCAAAAGAATGTTATTTTGTAATAGTAGCTCCTCTCTCCGTTGCAGTGATGTAGCAATGCCACTTGCAATTAACCCTCCTCTTTGGGACAGGCGAAACATCAGGTTCTTCTACTCCTTTAAGAAAATACCTGGAGTTAAGTCCTCTGCTTGTAATTTTTTAGTCACTGTAAATGGGTGCACTAGCAATTTTTCCAGCTCAGTCACCTGATTCCACTGACTTTCATTTAGCGTCAGTTGAGGGTTAGCCATGTCTACAAGAAAGATTTTCAGTTCAACCAAGCGCTGAATCATTAAGTAAGTACTGCCCCATCGTGTGGCTTGATCAATAATTGCCCCTTTTCCAGCATGTCTCTTCAAAATTGAGTCAACTTTAGGGGTTCTGGCAACAGTAGCCAATTTTCTCACCTTTCCAATCAGTGCAGCAGCATGTCCTTCTTGCAGACTGTCTCTTATAGCCAGCTGTAGCGTATGCACAACACAGCGCATGTGATGAATGAAGGAACGTATTGACACAGTTTCAACAAGATCATCTAAACTATCATGTTGCTGATCATCTGAAGCAACTTCAGTTTGCTCCTCAGTTACAATACTGTGTTCCTCTATTTCAAATATTTCTGTGTCTGTGGACCCAGAATGTTCTTCTAGCTGCTGGTCACCATCATTACACTCATTCATTAGCTTAATAGTACTTATCATATTTGAAGCATTGTCAGTTACGACAGAAAGAACTTGCTCTTTTTTAAGTTCATAGTCTTGCAGAACCTTTTCCACCAAGACCTGGAGAAACTCACTGGTGTGATGAGCTTTGGTGTATTTTACTGCCAATGTCTTGGTAACTATTTCATTTTTGTCACAAACAAATCTGACATTGATGGCAAAATAGTTCACTCTGTGACGTGTGCAGGCATCCATTTTAAGAAACAGAAAGCGTCCCTTGAGAGTTTTTTTAAGTTCTTCCTTTTGTTTAAATGCTTCTTCGATTACTAATTTTCTAATACTCTCTCTCCAGAGAAACACCAAGCTTGCGGGCCATTTCCCCATTCAGACACATAAAAGCTGGTCGTGAAAATAATGAAATAGGCACACTACCCTTTACAACAAGCTCTATGATCTGTTTTTTAAATGTATCTACTGTCATTGTCACAGTAACTTTGTCACTGACAAAATATCTTGCAACTGATGGCTGCAAAGTTCTCTGCTCCTTTGTTTGGCTGCAAGAGCTGGGCACTGGTTCCTTGGTTTGGATGCAGTCTTTCTCTTCCACTGCTTTCAGTACTTTTGGATGAAAGCACTGTAAATGTCTCTTTAGATTAGAAGCTCTGGTAGGAGCATTTTTATCTTTGCCTGAATATGCACTGATGTTGGCTTGACAGCATCTGTTTTCGTCTAGATCATTTGTCATACACTGACAGACATAATGTTTTCCATCTTGAGTGATGGTGAAATGTTCAAATACAGCTGATTTAATGTGATGCCTCTTTGACATTCTCAGGTTTTTAATTCTG
>JARQOC010000001.1:502599066-502751995 GCA_033576535.1 Allobates femoralis | reverse complement strand
GAAACAAAGGTAAAAAAACAATGAAGGGTTTATAGCAAATTTACAGAAACAAATGAACATAGAAATTAGGTGAATGTATAATGTGTTTCATGCTAAACATAAATTATATTAAAGTAATTACTTAAGTATTTTGGACCCTTTATATGTAGCAATTTGTGCAACGTGCTTTACTGTTACAAATTATACAGCCAAAAACAAGATCATAAAATAAAGGCACTTCACTCTAAACCTACAATATGCTGCGTAGTTTTCAGCCATGCCAACACAAGCCAATATTCATACGGGCAGTCTGAAAAAATGTCGTCAATACATGAGTGCACATTCATTGTCAAACATCTCAATCACTTGTCTCACAGTTTCAGGTTCGGCCAGCACTACATCCACGGTGCAAAAATCTTTTCTTCTCAGGGAGGTTTCAGCTGCTGTTCGGCTCCGAAGTGTCCTGGGAACTTTCTCAAGTGTCCCGCACTCAGCACGCCTAGTTTACTTGGCACACACTTCCTAGAAACAGCGATACGTCATTTCCAGTTTAGGAGAAAAGACGGAGCTGCACACAGGATTCCTTAGGACATCTTCTTGATTGGTGCGCAGGGACTTACATGTGTGAGGCACCGCTGGCATGGTCCCATGGCCGGGGTGCATCACATGCAGGATCAGTGTATGATCCTGTCCACACTGGCCGGTTTTACTGTGATGATGCTGTGTGAACCTACCCGGAACACAATGAGTTAAATCTGAGAGTGAGTGCTGTAGATAAGACACATAGATGAGCCTGATGAGCGGTTGTATGTGAACCGTGTGTCCTAATTGGTAGCAGCCTAGGTGGGTGTGTCCTGAGTAATAGCAGCCCACATGGATGTATTAGTGTGGGCGTGGCAGGCACAATAAAGAGCCTGCCAGCTGATTGAGTGTGAGCCTGATCATCAGTCAGAGAGCCAGAGATTGAGATCCAGTCTGTGTGAGAGACAAGTGATTGAGTCTCAGACTGAGGGACGCTGAGTACAGAGCAGTCCAGAGCTCTGTAGTGTGCGAACATGAAGGGAGCGTGCTAGCTCCATACCGGTAGCCAGGACCGGGGTCGTGACAGCTCCTGGAGTGGGGAAGGCGTGGTTGAACCATGTGGACCCTGATCCGGACGTGTGGTGAGATACATCCGGGAAGGAGCCCTTGGGAATGCTTGGTCTAACCGTGACTCAGGTAGCAAGACCCGAATCAATGCCCGGTAAGAAGGCAGTTCCCGTATGCTAATGTGAACTGTGTAGCTTGTGCGTAAAATGTGCCAGGCGGGCATAGCCGCCAGTGGGTCCGACTAAACAGTCAGTAAAGGGACCCGTTGAAGTGTATGTGTATTTTATGGCATATACAAAGGACCCAGCGAGTGTATGTAGCCCTACGGGAGGCATATGTATGAATTGTGCCAGGCGGACATAGCCGCCATTGGGTCCGACTAAAGTAGTCAGTGAAGGGACCCGTTGAAGTGTATGTAGCCCTATGGGAGGCAGATGTATGAATTGTGCCAGGCGGGCATAGCTGCCATTGGGTCCGTCTAAAGTAGTCAGTGAAGGGACCCGTTGAAGTGTATGTACCGGTGGTCAGAAGCAGGGGTTAGAAGGGCTCCTAGAGTGGAGAAATCGTGGTTGAATGAGGTGGACGCTGGTCTGGACGTGTGGCGAGATACGTCCAGGAAGGAGCCCCTTGGGGATGCATGGCATACCCGTGACTCAGGTTGCTCAATCCCTGTTCTGAACCCAGAGTTGCCACAGTCCAATGGATGTTTATATGATGGGCTGTGAGCGTGTGGAAGGACGTGTGTGATCCATGAATGCTTATATGTTGGATCACATGCAGTGTGTAAGAACCCAGTCAGGCTGGTGCCTGCTTTCCGGGGTAGTGTGGAGCTGGGGAAATAAAGTCAGGCGGCTGGTACCGCCATTGGGACCCAGAGGGCCCGTTGATGAATATGGTTACTTATGCACTGCTAATGTATGGGGAATGTGTAGATAGGCCGGAGGCCTTAACCACCACGGGAGCGGTTGTTAGTGCTCCAAGGGGGAAAGAGAGGTGGTGACAGGTCCTGGGTAACTATAGGACGTTATGTGCAATATATGTGTTCTGTAATGTTATATATAAATGTATTGTGTGTTTATGTACTGTGCTTATAATCAATGTGCAATGTATCAAACATGCTACCCGGGTTATGTTATGTATGTGAACAAATAAAACTGTGTGTGTGTCTCAGTCTGTGTGTCCGTCTGTCTTTGACCCTCCTGTGGAATAGTACTGCATTTTTGCCTTGAAACAGCAAAAGTGCAGGAGCATGAAATGGGAGCTAAAAAGCAACACAAACAGATGATGCGTTCATGATGCTTTTTTGCAAAAAAGAGGAACTGTTTGTACTGTAAAAACTGGATCAACAAAAACGGAGCACTGTGTGAATGAGCACTAAGACTGGACATGTACACAAAACTGAAATGTGTGACGGGGGCTTACTCTGTATTAAAATATCATTTCCGCTGCATTCTTAAATTGATAAATAATGCCACAGCCACCAGAAGTTAAAATCCAGAATTCTGTTGGCACATGCTATATTTTTCTGAAATTGCAGTCTTCCCTCTACAAGTGTGCTTATGTGGGTTTTTGTAGAAGTTTTTCCTTTTTACTGTGATGGGTAGAAATACGGTAGTAATTACTACATGTAATAAATGCAATTATGTTTTTACATAAGATTTTGCATGAACACTACTTTCTCATTGAAAACTCAGTATGTACATTTTCGTAGACGTGTATCTTGTGCAGTCTATACTCTTTTGTTTTGTGCGCTAGTGTCCAGTTCCCGCAATCATCATGGCTTCTGGTTATGTTCTCCATTAAATCAGAGATTGCAATTAAAGGGACCTGTCAGGTCCTCTATGCCCTCAAACCTTGCAGAAGTGACACGCGCACCCTAAAATCTCCTGCCTAACTAGCCCTGTCTAATGCTATTTGCTAAAATTGATGTTAATAAAAAGTGTTTATAACCTGTACTTTTCCTGTGCTAATTAGGTTTTTAACTTGAAGGGTCATTGTTTCCCCAAACTAGTCAGCCTCTTTCCATGCTATCATGGCCCTATGGGCGTGATAACATGATTTCCAACTGCTGGCTTTATTGCAGCTCCCAGAAATATTGCGCATGCGCACAGCTCATTTTCTCAGAGGTAGTGCGTCTCTGAAGCTGTGTGTATGCATCAAGGCATCAGAGTTGCCCTGCACATAATCAGAAAAAAGCTTCAGCACCTGTAATCATGTGCTCTCTGAAGTAGGGACACATACCTGGCTTCAGAAGCGCACTTCACATAATAGAAAAAAGACTTCTGATCATGCACATTGTGCCTCTCTCTAAAGCCAGCACACATGCATCTGGCTTCGAAGGTGAGCTGTGCATGATTGGAGAAACAATTCCAATCATGCACGCGTGTCTCTCTGAAGCCTAGATGCATACGCCTGGCTTCAGATGCACATTGTGCATTATCGGAAGTACAGAAGCTATGTTTCTGATCATGCTCAGTGCGCTTCTGCATACACACTAATGCTGGCAAAACAAGCCGTCTGCATGCACAATATTTTCTGGAGCTGCAATGAATCAAGCTCTTGGAAATCATGTCAGGCCGGCTTCACACCACGGTTTTACGCTGTCAGGTTCTGTCCGGTGTTTTTCAGGAAGCACCGGACAGAACCTGACAGCTCCCGACAGAACTTATGCCCTCCGGTCCTGTTTTCTGCCGGAAGCGGCAGATTTTCGGAAGTGTCCCTGCTGAAATTTCAAAATTGCGGCTAGCGGGGAGATGGCCGCGTTCCTGAAATATCAGTGGGAAGCTCTCCAAGGTGCTAAAGTTCAGAGTCGACTGGTGCTGGACGCCAGCACTTGGCGTCCGGGAGCAAGACCGATTTTCTGTCGGATCCAGCGCTGTCCGGCACCATAGACTTCGATTTTAGGGGGTGCCAGATTGCACCAGATTCCGAGAGGATTCGATTTCTTCAGATTTTTGCCCCGGAAAGAAAATCGCAGCAAGCTGCGATTTTGTGTCCGGGACAAAAACCCAAATTCTCCTGGATCCTCCCGGACAGATGGAAACCGGATGGCAAAAGAATGCCATCCGGTCCCATCTGGCCCCATAGTGATACTATGAAGCCGGCCGTATCGTGTGGAACTAGGTTGACTAGCCTTGATAAACAATGCTGCACCTTTGACTAGTCAGTGGCCTAATTAGCATAGAGAAAGTTCAGTTTATAAATGCTTTTTATAAACATTGTTTTTAGAAAATAGCATTAGAAAGGGCTGGTTAGGCATTGAACTTTGGGGTACACATGTCCCTGCTGCTAGGTTGGAAGGCATAAGGGTTTCTTGTAAAGGGAACTTATCCTACTCCCAAATGCCATTAACTTGCAGCGTTAATCTGCAAGTTCATAGTATTATAAGGCCCCTTTCATATCTCTGCATTGATGAATTACGTGCGTTTGCCTGCCCTGCGCTAGCGCGAAAGCAAGCGCTGGTGAAGTTTAACGGAAATGCAGGCAACTGCATTAGCGCAGAGATGCAGTTCTCCTGCGCTCGGTGCCCCCATTACCTTCTATGGCCGAGAGCAGCCGAGCGCAGGACCCGACATCCCTGAAGCGCAAGTGCGAAGTGCCTGACGTCATCGCACATGCGCTTAGTCAGACGCACCCGGAAACATTGAAAGCGGTGTTGAAAGAGGTCTTGTCAAGAGCGGGACTCAGTGGCTGACGTCACAGCCTCGCTGTGCGCCTGCTTGAGATCAGACATTTACATGCCAGCGCAGCCTAGGAGAGGGCCACAGATAGGCAAGAGGAGTAACAGAGCAGCAGGAGGCAGCACAGAGCAACCAGAGGTAAGGAGAAACCCTGTGGCAGCGATGACTCCATAAGTAGGAATCCACTCCGCACTCACTATATGTAAGCTTTATAAAGTGTATTTCTCAGAGTACAGGGGGGGCTAGAGACATGGGGGACCCTTCCCTGAATGCAGCAGGCATGCTGCATTCAGTGGTGCATTTAGTTTGCCATGCAACGGGGGGTTACAGGTCCTCGTAAGTCAATTTATGTGAACACACTACATTGTGTTTGAGCTGCGTTGCCTTATGGTTTTTATTAAAATGTATAGCATTCCTCGATGATCTGAAAAAAGGTTGGCTCCAAGACGAAAATCCATTCTGTCTCATAAAAATGTGTTTACTTTGCTTGTTGATAAGGTAAATACATCATTACCAAGTCAATAATCTGCAACCATTTATAATAAGCAAATAGTGCTTCCCTTGGCAATTAAAATGTGTTAGTATGTAAAATATATATGGACTATTAAACCATGGTAGATCTTTACGTGAATCCAAATACAGCCCCAGGAATTTGCTGAACACCACACAATACTATGTAAAGTAAGAAAGACAATACAGTCCATGTTCTGTATGTCTACAACTGAAGGTTACTAGACAGCACAGGGGAAAACTGAACCTACAATAGTAATCACGTGTATTAGGAGCCTTATTTATTTAAGGAAGCAGGAGAATGCCAGGAATTCCTCATTCGTGTAGTATAATGGAGATGCCAGATTGTGTCTTGTACAATTTTATTGTTTATTTCAGTAGAGTGAATTGAAGTTGACATGTTGTAATGACAAGGGTCTGGATCAAATTCTTCATGATTTGTCTACATTTTTTCAGTCTTTGTTAACATTTGCGAAAAATGAGCGGAATTTATTTAGAATTGTTCTGCTTCAGCATAGTTTAAGATGTACATGTTGAATGAAATCAGTGTGGAATATAATAAATATGGTATAAGCTGTGATACATCTTAAGGTACCGTTACACACAGAGATATATTGCTTGCAATTCACTGGTTGCAGTGAAATCATGGACACATTGTTCTATTTTGTTGCCATGTACAAATAGAACAATGTGTCCATGATTTCACTGCAACCAGTGAATTGCAAGCAATTTATCTCTGTGTGTAAAGGTACCCTTACAGAGGAACTCCAGTGAGAACATTTTTGTACAGTTCCAGTCCTTCTACATGATGAAGCAGAGCTGTACACTGCAGCTCTAGGATCTATAGACCACTTATAATTCAATAAAATCATACCTGCTCTTTTGCTCTGACCTCCCTTCAGGGGACATAAAATTTCAGCCTGACAGTCTCACGCAGTTGCTCAGAGCTGGAGGTGTGTCAGGGACGTGGACCCTGGGAGCTGCAGGATCATCCTGCATTCCAGCCCCCTCACACGTCAGTATAGGGAGGGGGTGTGGCCACTGCCCCCATGCTCATACTACAATTCAGCCTCTGATATGCCATCCTTTCTGACAGGGGTGTTCTGTTTTGAAATAGCAATCATATCACCAAGCAGATATAAATACATGCTGTGATCCTCTCCTGTACAATGATATAATGGGGCATAATGTGTACTATCATGTATGAGGCTGGGAGAACAGGCAAATCACTATACTGATCAGCTCTGTCATGGTCTCCACTCGCCCATAGCTACTTGGTAGTTTCCGGTTCCTGCAACTTTCAGTGCTTTGTAACTTTCTAGCTATAGGAGAGGGGAAACTATGGCAGAGCTGATCAGAGTAGTGTTTTGCCTGTTCTCCAGCCTCATACATATCAGTACACATTATGCACCATCATATCATTGTACAGCAGAAGATCACGGTGTGTATTTATATCTGCTTGGTGACATGATTGCTATTTCAAAACACAACACCCCTGTCACATAGGATGGTATATAAGGGGCTGGATTGTAGTATGAGCATGGGGCCAGTGGTCACCCCCCCTCCCTATACAGAAGTGTAAGGGGGTTGGATTGTAGGATGATCCTGCAAATCTCACCATTCACACCCCTGACACACCTCCTGTCACTGCTGCTGCATGAGGCTGTCAGGCTGAAATTTTATGTACCCTGAGGGGAGTCTGAGCTGAGGAGCAGATATGATTTTATAGATTTATTAGACATCTATAGATCCTAGAACTGCAGTGTACAGCTCTGCTTCATCATATAGCATGGCAGGGACTGTACTAAAAAGTTTTCTCTCCCCGGAGTTTCCATTTAAGGTTTAGTAAATTTTATCAGTACTAATTTTAGGTTGTTTTTAAGCAAATCTTTCAGCTGATCCATACTGAAGAAATCATTGACAACAAGAGTCTTGCATTCTAAATATCTATGTTTCACCTTGTGGCCGGCCTGTCGCAGGCGCCACAGCAGCATTAGTGCAGTGTTACCGGAAAGGTAAGACTGCGTTAACGATGTCAATTCATCCCTATGGCAAATGGAACCTTGCGCACATTGCAATTGACCGCATCTAAGTGCTGGAGTTTGAAATCTTTTTTTTCAAAGCGCATCAAATGACGCGCACTTCTGCGTCATGTGATGCACTTGGAAAAGCGCGAGATTTCAAACTCCAGCACTAAAGGGCCCGTCACACACTACGATATCAGTAATGATGTCGTTGAACCGTCTCTGATTTTGAGACCTTCAAACAACGTTGTAACGACGGCTTTGCGTGTGACACGTTGACATGACCAGTGATAAGTTGGCTGATCATTGATCGCAGGTTTGAGAACAGGACCATAAATCAGTCGTTGATCGTACGTTTGATTTGCTGCATCGTCATGTGTGACACCGTGATAACGATCTCATTTACGACTTCGCCTATTCACAACTGGAGGACGTAGGCAACCTAATGATCGCAAGTATCGTTCGCTGGTCGCGGAATCGTTGCTGCGTCGTTCTCTATATCAGTACGTGTGACACCTCACTAGCAATCATTGAACATTATTCCAGCGATGTAGGTCAAGTCGGATCGTTGGTCGGTTCGCCGACACATTGAAGCGTTTAACCCAGCCTTTAGATGCTGGTATTTGCAATGTGCCTTTTTTACATTTTTGCCCTGTTTTTTTCATGCATTTTTTGTGGGGGGGATGTTGCTGTTTTTTCACTGCCTAGTGCACTTCATTGCTTTATTTAGGTGAAAAAATGGTGAAAAATTGCTGCATTTTTATTCTTAAGCAAAGTGTTTAACTGTAAAATAAAGCTTAATTAATGATAATAATTATGCCCTTCATGACTCTAGGGGGTGCCCACCTCCCCTAGAGACATGCTACCTACTTAGGTTGGCATGTAATAGGTTAATATGTTATGCACAGTAAGCCGACTCCTGTCGGCTCTGTACATTTTTATGAATGAAGCCGCTACTCCCCTGTGAGCAGCTCTCATACTATACCTAATGTACGTATAGTATGTGCGCTGTCCGAGGTCCTGCAGGCATTTACAGTAGATCTATGGGCTGCGCAGCGCCATAGATCTACTGTATAAGCCTTCAGGACCCTGGACAGCGCACATACTATATGTACATTGCGTATAGTTTGAGCGCTGCTCACAGGGGAGCTGTGGCTTCATTCATAAAAATGTACAGAGCCGACAGGAGTAGGTTTACTGTACATAACATATTAACCTATTACATGCCAACCTAAGTAGGTAGCATGTCTCTAGGGGAGGTGGGCACCCCCTAGAGACATGAAGGGCATAATTATTATCATTAATTAAGCTTTATTCATAGATTTTACAGTTTGCTCATCCCTGTGGCCGCAGGGATGAGCAAACTATCCGGTAACCGGATAGACCCGGATTACACATCCAGAGCAATCCGGTTACCGGATTGCGGCTTATCTGAAGCCAATTGCGTTCATGGCATCCGGATCTGGATGCGGTGAACGCAATTTCAGTAATAAATGTGACCCTAGCCTAAATGCAGCAAATATGTAGTAGGGTTTCATTTCAGTCAGGAGTAAAAAGCAAGTGTTTGTGTGTGCATGAGCTTTCTGTTATCTAAGGCTAGGGTCACATTTGCTGAGAAAACTTAAGATCCTGATCCGGTTTTGAGCTGTTAAAAAGCTCAAAACCGGATCAGGAACTGCAGCCCATAGGAGCCCATTATGTAAACCGGATTGCACTACAAGCAATCCATTTACCGCTTGTGGATTTGCAGCTTGTGGTAAAAATCCTGCAGGCTGCAATTTTTGCAGCGGTTTGCAAACCGCAACAGGCTTACTATAATGGGCTCCTAAGGGAGCCCATGCGGCTGCCGCAAGGCACATGTGAATGCCTGCGGCAGCCGTATGCTTTGTTCATCCCTGCTGCCGCAGGGATGAACGATGGGTTAAATGTTAATAATAGATGTGGACAACATGTCTCTAGGGAGTGCCCACCTTCCCTAGAAACATGCTGTCTACTCAGGTGGGCATGTGAGGGGTTAATGTGGGCATTTATAGTATTGCCGGCTATTGTCAGCATTTTCAATTTTATGAATGAACCCGGCATCTCCTCACTGTGTAGGACATACAGTACGCAATGTACGTACTGTATGAGCCGCTATCCATGGTCCTGAAAGCATTAACATTAGGTCTATGATGGTGCGCTGCCCATAGACCTAATGTTAATGCTTTCAGGACCAAGGCTAGCGGCTCATACAGTACGTACATTACGTACTGTATCTACTACACAGCAAGCAGCCGCCGGGTTCATTCATAAAATGGAAAATGCTGACAATAGCCGGCAATACTATAAATGCCCACATTAACCCCTCACATGCCCACCTGAGTGGACAGCATGTCTCTAGGGAGGATGGGTACCCCCTAGAGACATGTTGCCCACATCTATTATTAACATCAACCCTTTGTTCATCCCTGCAGTAGCATGGATGAACAAAGCCTACGGTAACCGGATTGCTCCAGATTACACATCCTGAGCAATCCGGTTACCGAATTGCGGTTTGCAGTACACATTTTGTGAAAAAAATGTGTCTGAAGGTAATTGGGCTTACAGCATCCGGATCTGGAGGCGGTAACCGCAATTACCCTTCTAAGTGTGACCCTAGCCTAATAGGTTTTGCTGGTTCTGTAAATAGCAGCTTTTTATTAACATTAGGTGATGAGAAAGTGTAATCGTTACTATTCACTACTCACACCGTATTTCTGTACTTGCCTCGCGATGTTTGCATCTCCCGTCCAGCAGTTTTGGCGCCTGATTTGCAGCCACTACATATGCTGAGCCAATTACAGTAATGTCACAGCCATCTTGATTGCATAGGGTCTATAAAAGTCCTTCCGCCGCTATTTTCTGCACATTGCATCTGTGGCGACCCACATGGTCAGGCGTCACACCGGGGTATTGCACCAGTAAAAGTGGTGTAATCTTCCCCAACTGCAAGTGGATGCTGGGCTGGTGGGTGGAACTAATTCCTGCACTCCCACATTAGAATAGTAGTGGGAGGTTACCCGGAAGGTATCTAGCACCTTTAGGGAGAGCGAAGAGAGTTAGGAGTTTTAGAGGAGACAAGTCGGGAGGTATAACAGGACAGCTCTAGGCTGATCTTGAGGGAAGATGAAAGGGGATCCTGAGGGGATCCTGAGAGAGGGTGCCTGATGCGTGAATCTGGGCCCAAAAGAGTAAGGGGGAACCCCAGCGTGGAGCGACCAAACTCCAGGGAATTCTCCAGTCCACCATGGGAATGCAGGGCCCGAGGAAATGGCCAGAGTCTACCTCTGAATTCGTCAACCGGCTGCTGTGGTCTGTTCACCGGCTGCGGCACCCTGCCAGAAGGAGCGGTCTGCCTGCTTTTTCACTTCAAGGGAGGGGAGCCCCAAGACTACATTCAAGGAGTAATTGGGTATAGACTCATCCGAGGCGGGAAAGAAAGGACACGAGTTCGTCAACTAAGGCATACCACGAGTACCACCATACCACTTGGCATCCACTTGCAGCCACCCATAGAGCTACCTGTTTCTTTAAAAACTTTTGCTGAACTGTGGACGTGTATGCTGATGACTGTTTACAGTAAAGTACCCGGGAGAGTGACTTTGCCTCCGTGTCTTTGTGTCATTATCATCAACCTGTTTGCTTACAGCAACGCTGCCCTGGAGGACCAACTCCACCTGTAGGGAACTTTGCCATTCCTGCCGCAATACCATCATCCTCCGGAGGACTGTGGCGGCGCTGGTGATCCCTCACCAGGTACTACAGGTGGTGTCACGTGACAAATAACCCTTTTCCTTGTACATAACCCCTCTATTGAAGTGTCACCCAGGCCACGGGCTCAGGCACCGCCACCTGTGACATCCCCGTGAACCCCTCTGAGCCTGATACCCGGGTACCCCAGGGCCTGGGGCTCGACACATCCAGAAACAGTATTGTAGTAGCATAGTAAGAGAGCGAGCAGCTGCTAGGAAGAGTGTTTAGGCCTCTTTATAACACAAAAGCCCTTTTCAGTGCTACCTCCAGTGTATACTAGGTCAGTGTAGAGTAGGAAAGGAGCATTTTTCAAGCAGGGAGAGAGTTTGAAGGAGCCTGTCACTACCTCTATAGTACCAGACTACTATAGCTCTTTTCAGACCTGAAACCACTGAATAAGGTCACAGCATACAGAGGGAGAGATTGGAGATTAGGTAGGGAGAGATTCAAATGTTGTTCCAGTGTCCATATAACAACAGCTTTTGTCAGAGGCAGAGCTCTTTTTTTCCAGCACACAGAGTAGTAGCATTTTGTGCTGCCTCTTGAGTAAAAGCACTGGTCCTTTTTCTACACTATTTTTGGGGTCAGAGCCTGGCTTGCGCCGTCCACATCAGCCACATCAATAATGCTAGTGCCCTTGCCAAATACAAAGCTGTACTGCCAGCATTTTGTGCTTCCTGATATACTTAATGCACTTTCCTTTTTCCCCAATATTTTGGGGGTCATAGCTTGTTTTGTGCCGTCCACATTAGCCCCATTAATTCTGTGCTAGTCAATTGATGCCAGTTTGGTGGTATCTGGGCATAATTTTTTGAAATCGGGAGACTTTTCTTGTGGTGTCTTTATTGTGAGTCTTATGAATTTAACTAGGCTTTCTGGAACCATTGGCTATGCTTATCACTCATCTCCCTATTCTTAATCAACGTTGAAGCTCCACTTCTGCTATACCACTTTCGTGACACCATTGATTTGAATAGGGTTTGCTATTTCAGTGACCCTTTTCGCTGATATACATGGCGAACATATGCCCGTTCGGCAAATTGAACACAAACTTTAAAAGGTTTGATCATCTCTAGGTAAGATCAGTTACAAAAAATTTACATTTTTGTTGAATTTAAGTTGCGTTCCTGTCATCTTGAGGGATTACAATACAATCTGTGGAGAAATCCAGTCTTTGTTGAACTTAATCAGAGTAAGTCTGTCTGCATTTTCCGTAGAGAGGTGTGTGCTTTTATCAGTGATGATTGATTGCCCAGCATAACAGAAAACACGCTCTGACATCACACTAGCGGCAGGGCAGGCCAGCACCTCCAAGGCGTATAAGGAGAGGTCAGGCCAAGTATTCAGCTTGGACATCCAAAAGTTAAAGGAAATAAAAGCATCAGGAATGATGCAGGTATGGTCACTTAAGTATCTCTTGAGCATGTTGTTCAACTTCTCCCTCCATGTCATTGTTACAGGCACAGATATGCCTTGCTGATGTGCTGGTTTATTGAAAATGGCAAGTGGCCCAGTTTGTGCACAATAATGTTCTGTAAGTGATTGCATCCAAGCAATGGAAGAGGTGGGCACCAAGGCAAAGAAAAGAGGCATCACTGCAGAGCTCTATGGAATTTTGGCGGTGCAGTACAACGCAGCTAAACTGCAGTTTTTGCTAACATGTGCCTGCAGTACGCAGTTTGGCTCTAATTATGGATCCACTTCAAGGTATGTCTGCTCTGGAGGATGTAATCTTCCTCACCAGTCAAGGGGCAGAGGGGGCTTCAGAACCGAAGCAGCATGCAGGGGAAATGGAACATATGTGACCTGGAGCTCTACCGTGCTACCCACATTGGTCCTCATATGCAGCAAGGTCCAGCTCCAGGCTCAGATGCCAGAGGAGGTCCTGAGGAGCTTACAGTCAGTTAATGTTGCAGCTACTGGATTGGCAAATACAGGACTTGGAGCATGATGAGGAGGCTGAGGAAGAAGAGGAGTTAGTTGGAGCAGAAGGCCCTGTTTCCCAACCGTATGTAGCACCCTTGCCAGAGTCCTTCAATTGGGAGAATGTCATGTGGGGACCCCTACCGCCTCCAAGCAACTATATGATATGGCATGAACCAACCTATCCTGTCTCCTTTCTTGAGGAGATTCGGCTTGTGGATGCCATCGCCCAAAACTGTTTGCAAAGACCTAGGTCCAATCACTTCGATGAACAATGTTCCGAGGCAAAGTAGTGGCAATCTTCTAGGATAGGGGGTTTGGCTTCCTAGCCGAATAAGGTACTGGGCATCTGTGCTATGTCAACAGGTCCTCCCAGCTGCATGACCATCTTATCAAAAGACTCAGCACAATATTTGTTGGGGAGGAGGTCAGCTTCATGAAGGTGATGGACACTAAGGGGTAGTTCATGGTTGGCGCAAGTCAGGTTGCCACCGCTGCTGACTTTGAAATGTGGAAGCAGGAGGCCAACTGGGAGAGAATGTGGGGTTGGATGGAGACCAGGCCTCTATTGATTAGTCAGCCAGATGAACCCAAACCCACAGAGGCCATTGATCTTGAAGAATCTGTTGGGGTTGCCCAAGTCGGTCTCTTCTTCCATAGAAGGCATTGTCATTCTCTAATTTCTCCATCGTCTTCTCCAGTGGTACCCATATTGAAATGTGCTGAGGGGCAGGTGGTGGCGGAGAATGCCCCTTAAGGAGTAGCCCCTGTGACCCCCTGAGTACCAGCAGCAACAACGACCTTCATCAAGGTCAGTGCTGAGAAAACTAGAAGAGAGTTTGTATGTCTTTGTTGTCATTTTGTCCAGAGAAGGACTTTTTGAGCTGTTTTCAAGTTCTTCCTAAACCGAGGCCTGTTTTTTGTTAATTTTATGCTTCCCATCCCAAGTTTAGCACAGTTAGCGCTTCCTCCTGCAGGATTAGCAGGCATGTTTGCAACCTTTGAACTAATACTCAAAGTCGTTAATGTTCTCTGCCATTCATTGACTTTCCACCATTTTAATAGAGCCTACTGATCTCTGTGGGACTTTTGTAATACATACATGGTATGTTAATATATGTGTGTTTGAGACTTAGGGTGCTTTCACATTACGATTTTTTGGGATCCGTGGCTGTCCATTGTAAAACGGACAGCCACGGATCCGATTTGGCCCCCATGTTAGCCTATGGGCATGGATCGGATCAGATTTGTCCTTAGTGGCATCCATTTTTGTCAGATCCGTTTTGGTCCAATTTTTTGCTATGCCCAAAATCGGAGACTGCTCCGATTTTGGGCACAGCGGCTCAAATCGGACCGAATCAGATCCGACATGATCATGGCCCATAACATGGGGGCCTATGGAGCATGGTCCGAGAAAACGTCGGATGCTTTCTCGGACCCAATTTTAGTGTACTGAGCATGCTCAGTACACTAAAACTGCTCCTCTCCAGCTAATTTAACTTCCACAATGTATATATACATTGCGGAATTGAAATTTAAGTAAAATCAAGTGTTAAAAATTAAAAAAATCGATCCTCACCTGTCCAGCAATCCAGCACCGTCGGCATCTCTGGATGTACAGGACCTGGCCTAACGTCACAGTCACATGACCGGTTACCACAGTAACCGGTCATGTGACTGATGACGCTGAGCGGGTAGCCCCGCCCAGCCAGGTCCTTTCAGTATCCGGAGCTAGATGCCGACGGTGCTTGATCGCGGGACAGGTGAGGATTGCTTTTATTATTTTTAACACTTGATTATACTTAAATTTCACTTCCGCAATGTATATATACATTGCGGAAGTGAAATTACCCGCACAGCTCATTCTGTGTCCATATCCGTGATAATCATGGACCCGGACACAGAGGTAGGTCACCCCTTGTGGTGTCCGTTCCTGTCCGTGGGATCCTACAAAAAAGTAGGATCCCATGGACAGGAAAAAAATCGTTATGTGAAAGCACCCTTATTATAGTCTGTGCTACAGTAAAGTTTTTATTTACTTTATTGCTTATGTGTTGGATTGTTTCTGTAAACAGGTGCTTTGATACTGCCCTACAGAGACTACTGAACAAGCCACAGGCCTCTGGCCTGACGGTCTGAGGTATTTAAATGCAAAACACTACACAAATTTCTGTGGAACAGGGCTGGACAAGTGCAGTCTATCAGGGGTTGCAAACAGTGCATGTGTTAAGGATTGACCTAGCATTGCCCAAAGTGCTGTAATCATCACCTCTGCAGGTGTTGAAATTAGCATCTGTGCAATGCTAAAAAAATCCTGAAAACGTGCACTGTTTTCAGACTTTGAGGACCTGCCCTAGAAGTCTGTGTGGAAGTAGCCAGAGGACAAAAGGAATCTTTCAGCCCTTTCACTACAACTGCAGCTCTCCCTGGATTCTCTTAGGCCCTATACCCATGGTGCGCTGTTTGATGATTTGCTGCTCCAAAATCTGCACCAGTTCTGCAAGGAAAAAAGACCCAGCACTTCTGAACTCTCAGACTTTGCTAGCTTCAAGATAGACATGCAGATTTTGATGTAAATTCTTAAAATCTTACAACAATATGGTGAGTCCAGGATTGCAGACAGGAGAAAAGGGACTAATGGACGTACTATCACTCCAAATAATTCCAAATTCAAAGGCTGTATGAATTCATCAGGTGGTATTTATTCTACTCATTTCAGGGACAAGCCCCTTCCTCAGGAATACCACAAAAAATTACACAGTAAAGAGATGTACCAGATGTACATCTGTTTACTGTGCCATTTTTTGTGGTATTCTTGAGGGAGGGGCTTGTTCCCGAAATGCATAGAATAAATACCACCTGATGAATTCATATAGCCTTTGAATTTGGAATTATTTGGAGTGATAGTACGTCCATTAGTCCCTTTTCTCCTGTCTGCAATCCTGGATTCATATTGAGGGAGGACTGCTGCAAACCATGGAAAAGCTTGACATCTATAGTTGTCAAAGGTGCAAAAAGCGGTTGTGATTTCTCACAATCCTAACAGGTGAGCGGATGTCATTATTCTTCTGTTTTCCAAAAAGTTCAGTCAGATATATTATGTGTGCAAAATTATTTGGCAAGTTTTATTTTAGAGGATTATTTTTATTATTGATCAACAACTATGTTCTCAATCAACCCAAAAGACTCATAAATATCAAAGCTTAATATTTTTGGAAGTTGGAGTGTTCTTTTTTTTAGATTTGTCTATCTTAGGGCCCTTTCACATCAGCGTTTTTTTCAAATCGCGGCAGATGCGGTGAAAAAACCGCATCTGCCGCGATTACCGCATACCGGCTGCACTTGCGGCGCGGTTGCGGTTTTTGCCATGCAAAGTATAGGCGGACTTGCGGCAGGTGCGGCAAGTGCGGTTTTGCACTTGCGGCAGGTGCGGCCGCGAAAAAAACCGCGGCTGACCGCGGTTTTTTTTTCGCGGCCGCACCTGCCGCAAGTGCAAAACCGCACTTGCCGCACCTGCCGCAAGTCCGCCTATACTTTGCATGGCAAAAACCGCAACCGCGCCGCAAGTGCAGCCGGTATGCGGTAATCGCGGCAGATGCGTTTTTTTCACCGCATCTGCCGCGATTTGAAAAAAAACGCTGATGTGAAAGGGCCCTTAGGAGGATATCTGTTTATGCAGGTAACTATTACTGTGCAGAATTATTAGGCAACTTAATAAAAAACAAATATATTCCCATCTCACTTGTTTATTTTCACCAGGTAAACTAATATAACTGCACAAAATTTAGAAATAAACATTTCTGACATGCAAAAACAAAACACAAAAAAATTAGTGACCAATATAGCCACCTTTCTTTATGATGACACTCAACAGCCTTCCATCCATGGATTCTGTCATTTGCTTGATCTGTTTACAATCAACATTGCGTGCAGCAGCCACCACAGCCTCCCAGACACTGTTCCGAGAGGTGTACTGTTTTCCCTCCCTGTAGATCTCACATTTTAGGAGGGACCACAGGGTCTCTATGGGGTTCAGATCAGGTGAACAAGGGAGCCATGTCATTATTTTTTCTTCTTTTAGACCTTTACTCGCCAGCCACGCTGTGGAGTAGTTGGATGCATGTGATGGAGCATTGTCCTGCATGAAAATCATGTTTTTCTTGAACGATACCGACTTCTTCCTGTACCACTGCTTGAAGAAGTTGTCTTCCAGAAACTGGCAGTAGGTCCAGGAGTTGAGCTTCACTCCATCCTCAACCTGAAAAAGTCCCACAAGTTCATCTTTGATGATACCAGCCCATACCAATACACCACCTCCACCTTGCTGGCATCTGAGTCAGAGTGGAGCTCTCTGCCCTTTACTGATCCAACCTCTGGCCCATGCATCTGGCCCATGAAGAGTCACTCTCATTTCATCAGTCCATTAAAACCTTTGAAAAATCAGTCTTAAGATATTTCTCAGTCTTGACGTTTTATCTCATGTGTCTTGTTCAAAGGTGGTCGTTTTTCAGCCTTTCTTACCTTGGCCATGTCCCTGAGTATAGCACACCTTGTGCTTTTTGATACTCCAGTAACGTTGCAGCTCTGAAATATGGCAAAACTGGTGGCAAATGGCATCTTGGCAGCTTCACGCTTGATTTTCCTCAATTCATGGGCAGTTAGTTTGCGCCTTTTTTGCCCAACACGCTTCTTGTGACCCTGTTGGCTATATGCCATGAAACACTTGATTGTTCGATGATCACGCTTCAAAAGTTTGGCAATTTCAACACTGCTGCATCCCTCTGCAACACATCTCACAATTTTGGACTTTTCAGAGCCGGTCAATTTTCTCTTCTAACCCATTTTGCCTAAGGAAAGGCATTTGCCTAACAACTAAGCACACTGTATATAGGGTATTGATGTTATTACACCACACCCCTCCTCATTACAGAGATGCACATCACCTGATTTACTTAATTGGTAGTTGGCTCTTAAGCCTATACAGCTTGGAGTAGGACAACATGTATAACAAGTATCATGTGTTCAAAATACTCATTTGCCTAATAATTTTGCACACAGTGTACACCAGGGGTCCCAAACACATGGCCCGAGGCCCTGGGCCTTCACTATGCAGCCCGAGGCACCTTTGATAACTTAATTATGTATCGCCCCAGTGCAGGGGCCACTGCAATCCTCGCTGTGTGATGACTTCCGTCCGCGGCACTAACAAGCTCTGCCACTCAGCAAGATCAATGCAAGCTGCCAGCCAATGAGAGGCCGATCTTGCAGAGCAACAGAGCTTGTCTGAGCGGCGGCAGGAGGAAGTCATAGCACAGCGGAGGCCAGAAGTCAGCACAGCGGGGACCGATGCTGCCCCCTGCACTGCAGCGATGCATCATTAAAGTGAGAAAAGTGTGAGTGTGTGTGAGGGTGTGTGTGTGTGGGTGAGTGTGTGAAGGTGTGTGTATGTGAGTGAGGATGTGTGTATAAGAAAGTTTGTGTGAGTGTGTGTATGGATGTGTGGATGTGTGAGAGTGTGTGTGAGAGATTATGCGTGTGCGTGTGTGTGGGTTTGTGTGTGAGGTGTGTGTGTGAGTGTGAATGAGTGTGTATGTGAGTGTAAAAAGAAGGTAAAACAGGATGGGGGGCATCACTATAAAAGTAGATCAGGATGGGGAACATCAGTACAAAAGGGTATCAGGATGGGGGACTTCACTACAAAAGGGGATCAGGATGGGGGACATCACTACAAAAGGGGATCAGGATGGGGACATCACTACAAAAGGGGTTCCGGATGGGGGACATCACTACTAAAGGGGATCGGGATGGGGACATCAGTACTAAAGGGGATTGGAATGGGGGACATCACTACTAAAGGGGATCTAGATGGGGGACATCATTAGAAAAGGTGATCAGGATGGGGGATATCACTAGAAATGGGGTTTGGGATGTAGGACATCACTAGAAAAGGGGATCGGGATGAGGGATATGACTACTACAGGGGATCAGGATGGGGGACATCATTAGAAAAAGGGATCAGGATGGGGACATCACTAGAAAAAGGGATCAGGATGGGAGTCATCACTAGAAAAAGGGATCAGGATGGGGAACATCACTAGAAAAAGGAATCAGGATGGGGAACATCACTAGAAAAAGGGGATCAGTATGGGGGACATCAGTAGAAAAGGAAATTACTACATGATGGAGTCATTACTACAAGAAGGGGATCAGGATTTGTATTTTACTACATTGAGCAAAAAATTCTGGTATTACTAAAAATATCACTTAGTCCTACAAGGGATGTGGCCCCCCGTAATATATGTTGTTCTATGTGCGGCCCACCAACCCAGCTGAGTTTGAGACCCCTGGTGTACACTATTGTGCGCCCCTCTTCCATTTCAGCTTTTTCTTTCTAAGCAAGCACGCAGGCACTGGTGAGCGTGTGACAAGCTGTGTTATAACAAGCATTACTGCGGTTCAGACTCGAGGGGTCACACAAGTACTATCCCACAAGTTTGAACTGCGTTGCACTCCCTGATGTCACTGTTCCTCACATGCACTGTCTCAAGATACTGACAACTACCATTTACGTTTCATGCAATATTGCAGCTCTAATGAGACAGTTAGTGTTACTAGCAATGACGCCACTGAGGTTATCTCAGATCACAGAGGGGGATTCCCTGCTGTGTGATACCTGCTGGGTAACATTATACAACCTCAGGGAAGTCATAAAGATGTCTGAGGTTCATGAGCGTGACCGGATGCTTGGTGACAGCGGCACTGAAGCTTGCAAAATAATATTGTAGGAAGATAATATCTGTGCCAAAACAGTGAAGCTCCACTGTAAAATGGTTTAAGCTGTGTTTAGCAGCTTTTGGGCCCCTTTGAAGGTGTTTTCTAGACCCTTGATATTATCTTCCATTGATTTGAATGGGGTTCGTAAGTTCAGTGAACTGTTGGCCGATTTATTTGGCAAACATATGCCCGATTGATGAACCAAACCAAACCTGAACTTCAAAAGGTTCACTTATCTCCATTCATTACCTCAATCTGAAGTACACTTGGGTTATGCAGCAAGAAAATGATCCAAAATACACAAGGAAGTCCACCTCTGAATGGCATAATAAAGATAAAATTAACATTTTGGAGTGGTTTATTCAAAGTCCTGACCTTAATCCAATTAGGATGCTGTGAAATGACCTTGAAAAGGCGGTTCATGCTTGAAAATCCTCCAATGTAGATGAATTACAACAATTCTGCAAGACGAGTAGGCCAAAATTACTCAAGAGTGTTTTATGGACTCATTGCCAGTTATTGAAAATGTTTGATTGCAGTTGTTACTGCTAAGGGTGGTCCAACAAGTTATTAGGTTTAAGGGCAAACACTTTTTCATATTGAGCCCAGTAGGTTTGGAGTTTTTTCCCCTTAATAATAAAGACCTTCATTTAAAAACTGCATTTTGTGTTTACTTGTGTTATCTTTCTCTAATATTTACATTTATTGCAAACATGCAAAAGTATAAGAAATCAGGAAGGGACAAACACTTTTTCATACCACGGTATGCGTTTTTTTCACACTAAAGGTATACATTTGCCTAATGTGTGAGAATACTGGAATAAAACATACTGTATAAATTTTCACAATAACATAGGCTTATATTGGATCAAGTCCCTTAATCCTTAATGACCCAGGCCTTCCCTTTACATTCTAGCTCACCTCCCTCCCTTTGTTGCAAGGTCATGTGCTGAACTTACATCATTGTTCTGATCATTCGACATGTGCAGCTAAGAGATCCAGGTGGATGAGGTGGCTGGCTTCACACCATGATTTTTTTGGGTCCGGGACTGTCTGGTGTGAACCGGACAGCCCTGGATTCGATTTTGCCCCTATTGTATCCCTATGGTGCCAGATGGGGCCAGATGGCAGTTAATTGCCATCCGGTTTGGTGACTGTCCGGCAGGATCTGGCTGTTTTCGTTTTTTGTCATGGACACAAAATCAGAGCTTGCAGCATTTTTTGCGTCCGGGGCAAAAATCGTACAAAACCGGATCTGGGGCAATCTAGTGCCCATAACATAGGAAAATGATCCGGTTCTCGGACGCCAGGTGCTGAAAGAGCGGCAACTCTGAAATTCAAAGCGCTTTCATTCAGCACTTGGACAGCACAGCTAAAAGAGCCGTGGCTGAAATTTCAGCACCGTGGCTAGCTCCCTCCAGCCGCTATGTTGAAATTTCAGCACTGGACAATGGCAGCTGCGCGCAGAAATGATTCCGGCACAAAACAGGATTGGAGGGCATATTTGCCCTCCGGTTCTGTTTGTCTGGAACTGTCAGGTTTTGTCCAGTGCATCCTGCAAAACACCGGACAGAAGCTGACAGGGAAAAATCATGGGTGAAGCCAGCCTTAGATTGTGCTGTCTGATGGCGGGTTTACACGTCGCGATATCGCAGTACAATTTCAATGAAAAGTCACGTGGTTCGATCGTTGGACCCGATATCGTTCCTGCGTTGTATAGTATGAACGTCCAATACGATGCAGGAACGATGTCAATGCGATATCGGGGATCGAATGAGCGTGCTATTCAATGCCCCGATATTGAAGGGAGATTGGAGCCGATCGTGCTGTGTAAACGCCCAATTACGATGCGATTTGATACGTCACCCATTCACTCCCATGTTAACTATGCGATCCTGGGTTGGGAGGCGGAGACATCGCACGGACGTTGTATTTCGATATCGCAGCGTGTAAACATTCAATGCGATGCGGGAGGAACGTGCACTAATTGCGCGCTCCCGCGCCATTGAGTTGCGATATCGAAACGATATCGTGGCGTGTAAACCCACCATGACAGTGCAATCTAACAGGAGCTGGCAGGGATCATGTTAGTCCCTGCCACCATCAGTGACCCTGTGAAGCGATCACAGGGCTCCGATGTGCTACTATGACAGCAAGGGGTCAGATGATAACCCCTGTCACTGTTATGACTCACTTTCCATGAATGCTGACCGAATGTCGGCATTCAAAGGATGAGATTTTCTGCTTTTGCAGAGCCATTCATAGGTGTGGCTCTGTACTGCAGAAGTGATTGGATACTGCAGTGTTGAAGCACCCTAAAAGGGCAAATAAAATAAATAAGAGGCGAATGAAAAAGGTTTTAAAAATATGACAGAAAAATATAAAAAAAAAACATGAAAATTCAAATATCCCCCTTTTGCCTCTATGAAAATAAAACTGTAAAAACCTCAAATATTTGATATTGCCATATTCAGACATGCCCGATCTATCAAAATATATTAAAAATTTAGTTGATCGGTAAACTGCATAACAGAAAAAAGTAAAAATCACAAAATGTAATTGTTTTGGTCGCTGCAAAATTGCCATAAAAAACAATAATGGGTGATCAAAAGATTGCATCTCTCAAAAAATGTTACAATTAAAAATGTCAGCTAAAGATGCAAAACTGACAATGCACAGGTCTCGAAAAATGCATCTTTTTTTTTTTTGCAAATGTCTTAATTCTTTTTACCATTTAGAAATCAGTAAAAGTATACACATTAGGTATCTACAAACTATACCGACAAGTAGAATCATATAGTCAGGTCAGTTCAACATATAGTAAACATGGTAAAAAAAAAAAAGCCAAACAATGACATTGCACTTTTTTTGCAATTTCACCTCATTTGGAATCTTTTTCCCCCAATTTTCCAGAACAATATATGGTAAAATTAATGGTGTCATTCAAAAGTACATCTTGTCTCGCAAGAAAAAAGCCCTCATACGGCTATGTTGATGTAAAAATAAAAAGATTGGAAGAAGGGGAGGAAAAAACAAAAACGAGAAACGGAAAATCTCCAGGTGGCTAAGGAGTTAATATACCGTATATACTCGTGTGTAAGCCGACCCGTGTATAAGCCGACCCCCCTACTTTGCCCCCAAAACCTGGGAAAACCTATTGACTCGTGTATAAGCCGAGGGTGGACTCCAGCACAGGTATACAGCCCCCAGCAGTGTGGTATACAGGCCCCCCAATGGTAGTATACAGCAGCCTCCCCAGTGGTAGTATACAGCAGCAGCCCCAGTGGTATATACAGCAGCAGCTCCAGTAGTTAGTATACAGCAGCCCCAGAGGTATATACAGCCCCAGTGGTAGTATACAGCATCCCCAGAGGTATATACAGCCCCAGTGGTAGTATACAGCATCCCCAGAGGTAGTATACAGCAGCCCCAGAGGTAGTATACAGCAGCCCCAAAGTATATACAGCAGCCCCAGTGGTAGTATACAGCAGCCCCAGTGGTAGTATACAGCAGCCCCAGTGGTAGTATACAGCAGCCCCAGAGGTAGTATACAGCAGCCTCAGAGGTATATACAGCCCCATTGGTAGTATACAGCAGCCCCAGAGGTATATATAGCCCCAGTGGTAGCATCCAGAAGCCCCAGAGGTATATACAGCCCCAGTGGTAGTATCCAGCAGCCCCAGAGGTATATACAGCCCCAGTGGTAGTATACAGCAGCCCAGAAGTATATACAGCCCCAGTGGTAGTATACAGCAGCCCCAGAGGTATATACAGCCCCAGTGGTAGTATACAGCAGCCCCACAGGTATATACAGCCCCAGTGGTAGCATCCAGCAGCCCCAGAGGTATATACAGCCCCAGTGGTAGTATACAGCAGCCCCACAGGTATATACAGCCCCAGTGGTAGTATACAGCAGCCCCAGAGGTATATACAGCCCCAGTGTAGTATACAGCAGCCCCAGAGGTATATACAGCCCCAGTGTAGTATACAGCAGCCCCACAGGTATATACAGCCCCAGTGGTAGTATACAGCAGCCCCACAGGTATATACAGCCCCAGTGGTAGTATACAGCAGCCCCACAGGTATATACAGCCCCAGTGTAGTATACAGCAGCCCCACAGGTATATTCAGCCCCAGTGGTAGTATATACAGCCCCAGTGGTAGTATATACAGCCCCAGTGGTAGTAGATTGCAGCCCCAGCGGTAGTATACAGGGCCCCAGCAGTATATACAGCCCCAGTGGTATATACAGCCCCAGTGGTAGTATATACAGCCCCAGTGGTAGTATATACAGCCCCAGTGGTAGTAGATTGCAGCCCCAGCGGTAGTATACAGGGCCCCAGTAATCCAGGGCCCCCCAGCGTCTCTCCGGTCACCTGAAAAGCAAACTATACTTATCAGTGTCTGCTGTCCGCGCCCGCTCGCCTCTGCCGTGACAGTGCCGTCTGCGATCCTCCTTCTTCATGCGGCGTCTTCCGGTTTCCTGTGCTCGTCGCAGGGAATGACGTCATTCCCTGCGACGAGCACAGGAACCCGGAAGACGCCGCATGAAGAAGGAGGATCGCAGACGGCACTGTCACGGCAGAGGCGAGCGGGCGCGGACAGCGGACACTGATAAGTATAGTTTGCTTTTCAGGTGACCGGAGAGACGCTGGGGGGGCCCTGGATTACTGGGGATGCGGGGGCTGCTGTATACCGATGTATACATCGGTATGTACCGATGTATACATCGGTATACAGCACTGACTCGCGTATAAGCCGAGGGGGTACTTTTCAGCCCAATTTTTGGGCTGAAAAACTCGGCTTATACGCGAGTATATACGGTACTTTGCTTTTAATTACTGGTTTCCTCGTAGGTGACAGAGAGCCGTTTGGGACTCCTCGGACACAAGAGTCCTGGCATGGCTGTCATGTCTGCACTCTACATAGCTGCATGGTTTTGTTTTCACGTCTTGCCTAGATAACTTTTCCACCTTAGACTATGTACCAGTTTGCTGTAGCATTGTACAATGCACTCTATTGTGCATAGCATGTATGGCTTCATCAAGGCCTTGAATCCGTTTCCTTTTCGTGTTTGTTATTCTGAAACTGAAGACGTTTTCCCAATCGTTCAGGAAGCTCTTCAGATTTTCTTTTGATCTGCTTACCGCAGGCAGTAATTATTTAGGGTGTGGCTGGGAATTACTGTACATGAAATGTGTTTTAAATGAATCACAGAGAAAAGATTTCTCATGTTTTTATATAAAAGAGCATATTCAAAGTGCCCATGTTGAATGAATATTGCCAGATTCCCAGGGGATCTGCCAATCATGCTAACTACCATTACTACTGGAACAAAGTCACGGTCTGCCTGGCAATCTATGAATATAACAGTTATTGCTGGAATCCAGTTTATTCTTTAGTAGTTAAGACTTTATACTGATTTTGTGCGAATGTCTAATTGGCACAATACATGATACTTATGTTTTAGTGACCTTTTCCTTTTTTTTTCCCTGTTATTAGATGTTAAAATACCATTCCACGTCTGATATCTGGCCAAAGCTGGAATTACAGAATACAAAGTATCAGCCTATTATGCATATATACCTGTAGAGAGAAACAAACAAAAAAGTCCATGTTTTTGCAATTAAATTCCTTTAATCCATTATAAACAGATAACTTCTAATAATCTGATACATGAGACTGAATGATCATTAGCATCAGTGAATCTGGGAAATGAAATATTTAAAGAGAACCTGCTGTGACAAAATAGACCCCTTTAATGTATAACCTATGAGGACTTCTTATTTATCCAGACAATACTGTATTTTGGATTGCAAACTTGTAAAATGCCACTCATGAGTTACCCAAGATTTCTAGGAGCCTGTTAGTATTTAAAGAGGTTAATGTAATTATCTACCATGTGATGGCTCACTCATTGTAAATACAAGTCTTGTAGATAACTGGCAGTGTTTAATGTGTGTAATGTAATTATCTACCTTGTGATGGCTCACTCATTGTAAATACAAGTCTTGTAGATGACTGGCAGTGTTTAATGTGTGTAATGTAATTATCTACCTTGTGATGGCCAACTCATTGTTCCTAGAGTCTTGTAGATGACTGGTGATGTTGACCATGTGTAATGTAATCATCTCAACTTTTGTCTTAGGAGGCTCAGAGAACTTAAACCTCTAAAATTCCTTTGTATTAGTATGGGTATTGCTGATACTATGTAAATTACTTCAGTTACCATTGTTTGTGGTCAGGATGTTATACGAAATGTCTAAATGTCTATACTAAACCATCCATGACCCTTCTCTGCAAACATCATTTAAATGAACCTTGTCCAGACAGCTTGAGATCCAGCCAAAGAAAAGACAGTCTTATACCACCAATCGTGAAGTCCCCAATATCCTGCAATGATGGCTGAGGGTATATAAGGAGGTCTGTTCATTTTGAGCAACAGATTGGATACAGGCAGCTAATCTAGGATCTTCGGGTCCGATTGGCAAGCCATATCCCCGGCCTAGGCATTTCGGTGCCGGCCAAGGGGATCAGAACCCAGATTATGAGATCACAAGGACTTCAGCATCAAATGATCGTTTCGGCCAGGGATAACAAAGATTACATAAAGACGCAACCCAGATTGGGATGATCCAGTCACCTGGCTACAGACTTTGCTGTGCTATATTCTAATCCCTGGTGAGCCAGCAGAAGGGTGAGACTCTGTTGCATGTTACATTTTATGTTTTGCTGGTTATGTGTTATATGCTGTTGACTGTTTGGGGATCCAATAAAACCTTAATATTGTGGTTCCCTCACCCTGTGTTGTCTGAGTAGTGTTCCACCCATGGTTAAGGAGCACGGGCGTTCAGTTTGGGGATGAGCCCTGGTCCACATTGTTGTTCTAAAGGTGGCTGGGCCAGCGGACAAGAGCACCCACTGACCCCCGTGTCTCCACACCTGTCATGTGTATCGACCTGGGGAATCATAATGCAGGTCAATTTTAACATACAGTACTGTAGTACTAGGCTAGGAGGACGCTGACTAGAGATAAACAAATATTTTGAATTTCCGGTTTGGCAGTTCAGTCAAACGTTTTGGCACACTGTCCTTGACCCAAAACATGACCAAAACCTCAACGGAAGTCACTGATTGGGAGCTCATCGCTCTGCCCACATACAGCCAGCCATAAGTACAACACTTCCGTGGATGGGAGGGCAGTTTTTTTTTCAAATTCATTTTGGACACACTTGTGTGAGCTGATCCAAAACTGGCCAAAGAACCAACTGTACCCAACCACAGCGATACTCGCTCCAGTGCTTTGCAAACATAAAGCACCCGAACTCAACGCAGGGAAGTTTGGTGACCTGAACCAAACTGAACCTTGCCAGGTTCACTCATCTGTAGAGATGATAAAAAGACTGCAAACATCGGGGAAAGTAACAGATGAGAAGATGAATTAGGAAGTGTGCCTGATGTTGTTTTGTACTTTAGAAATTGTGCATAGGTTATGTGCCCACTCTCTCATGTACAATGTTGTGTTGGAAGAATGCTGGAAGCTGTTCAATAAAGAACTGTCTATTAAGAACTGTTGGCTTCTGTTTCTGTCTTCACTGTGGATTGGTTCTGGTACACCAGAAGCAACAGTGGCAAGCAGTCTGCCAAAAGCTATGCCCTGCACCCCACAGTCTCATGAACCCAGCCACAAACCCTGTGCAAAATAGCAGTCAACAGCAGCATTGTAAGTAACTAGTGATGGGCAAACCTGAACTGTATAGATCATAGTCTGTACCGAAAACCTAGTGTTCGGGCACAGATCCCGAACATGGACTTCCCTGGGAAGTCTGTAATATAGTTTGGGTTCAGTTTGGGAGCGGGGGGCTATAAAAAAAAAAGCAAATAGTTATTAAACAACTGCTCATAATTACCATGTCCTGCCGCTTCTAATTCTCAGGCCACTCATTAACTTCCTAGATATTCACTGCAGAGGGACCTAACAGCCAATCACAGATGCTATCACAGAGAATGGGCATCTGTGATTAGCTTTTGGAGTAATTTGGACACTGCCCATATGCGACGCCCACCAGGGCCATGGGGTACTCGGTACCGGGCCAGTCAGTTCTTTGGGAGATCACGGTGGTGGTGACTTGGCTTCGTTACCTTTGGCGTGCAGTAAAGGGGATATTTACAGGGGATATTTGTGATGCCACCTGTGGTACTCTGCTAGGCATGGCCGACACTGCAGATTTGTGACCACTGGGGAGATGGTAGTGCAGCCGGGTGGTATTGCTCCCCACAGGTGGAGTGAGGTCCCAGGGATGGCGTGGACAGTCAAATACAGGGACAAAGCTCTGTCCATTTAGAGGGCCGCAGGGCGTGGAAGAAACAGGCACACAAAATTTGTGAAGTTCTTTACCTTTTACTTGCTGATCGGGCAAAGTCACCCAGCCAGGTGCTGTCCTCATCCAAAGTGCAGCCAGGTTAGCTCCCAGGAGATCAAGATCGCTCTGACGAGACACCATTGGTAGACCTTCCCAGGTTGCTCTCTCCCTGCACTGGATTCTTCTTGCCTTGCCTGCCCTGCGTGTTCGCGAACATGGTCCTAGGCTAATGGCTGCGGGCCTTGTCGGACGACTGCAGTGGCACGTCCCCTTACCCTAGTTCTACCCACCGTCCTGTGGATTATCCACGGGTTGTGGCCACTGTTCCTACAGACACAGTGGCCTCCGGCTTTTCTGGTAGGGACCTAGAGTACCCACACCAGATCGGGGCTGGTCCCCTCTGGCTCTCAGTATCTCCACCCGAGTCGTGTCGGGATTGGATTCTTGGACATGGATGAATCCCCCGCACCGTGTCCTTAAGGACTCTCTCAGTCCTGCGGCGGCTCTGGACACCTTCCTCCTCTTGACTCTCTCTTTTTCTAATCTTCTCCTAAATCCTCCTCCTGGCCAGAAGATGGGGCCCTCCTTAATCAGGGTCCACCCAACTCCCCTAGCCTGGAATTGGGACGGTGTTGAATGCAAACTCTGTGTCTCGGGTTTGCAACTCTTCTCACCTGGGAACGATGACACCACATCTGTGGAGTAAGTGCAGCATCACTGTGGTGACCAGTCCACAGAGGCGCCACACATACATTCGAGATGCTAGGATGTATGGGCTATTTCAGGCTACTCCAGCAGCCAGTCACAGATGCCCAATTTCTGTGACAGCAACTGTGATTGGCTTTTGGACCCCTAACCAATTGACTGACATCATGGTAC
The DNA here is from genome assembly GCA_033576535.1 of Allobates femoralis. Taxonomy (NCBI): domain Eukaryota; kingdom Metazoa; phylum Chordata; class Amphibia; order Anura; family Aromobatidae; genus Allobates; species Allobates femoralis. Next base: position 502,723,003 of record JARQOC010000001.1, on the reverse strand, counting down.
TGTAAAAGTAAATAAATAATTTAAAAAAATTGATGTAGTGCTTCATGGTATTTTTGATTCTCAGTGCAGATAAAGCAGACAGCTATGGGCTGCCACCCCCAGCTGCCTAGATTTACTTTGGCTGGTAATCAAAATACAAGGAAGCACATCATTTTTTTTTTTCATTATTTAAATAAATAATTAAAAAAAATAAAGTGCGCTATGCCCATTTTTGATCACCAGCCAAGGTAAAATCCAGACAACTGGGAGCTAGGATTCTCAGCGTGGTAAGGCCCAATCTGAAAATTGCAGCCCACAACTTTCTTTCATAGCACCTATTTTAGGTGCTTTACCCCGCTCTTCCAGCGACCCTGGTGGGATGGCTCGCTGGATAATAAAGGGGTTAATACTAGTTTTGTATTGGCAGCTCGCGCTAAGCCTAAAATTAATAGTGTCAGGCCAATATTAGACCCGGCCACTATGAATTTCTAGCAAAGAGTACACATTAGCTGTGAACTCAGGTGACCCCATGAACAGCATCATGGAAAACAGATCCCAGCATTATAGTGAGCGCTTCCATCATGGGGAAGGCAGCGTGGACTCAGATTGAGATCTCAGCTCTCTGAGACCTCAATCTGTGTCTTCACCACCTCAGCAGCCATTTGCCATTGGGAGATCAATGGAGCCCTCCATGTATGGCAGAAACAGCCCCATCACTGGGCCTGCAGCAATGCACCACTGCCAACTTCCACTAGTGACCCTGCCCCCTGTAACCTGGCTCCACCACTGCTGCAAACCCTCCCCAGTGGGCTAGATTTGGATTATAAAACACACCCCATTTTACACCAAATTTGGGTGGAAAAAAGTAAATTTTATAATCTGAAACATACTGTAGATGAAGGCTTTTTTTAATGAGGTGATATTTTTCAGTACCACTTTGAAGTATGAAACTTCTTTTGATCATTTTTAGTTTAATATTTGGGAGCCAGAATTAACAAAAATTTCAGGAATTGTCTTCATGTATTTATTTATACTATTCATCATGTGTTTTTTTTTTAAATTTTTGTTTGCCTATTGAGGGCTGATATTCTTATTTTGGGCAATTTTGATACCAGTAATATTGCAGCTGCATGATGTAAAGAAGCAATTATATTGTACTAGCTGTGAGCCCGATTCTAAAGAATCGGGAGTCTAGAATCTGTATATAATTTTTTTAAATAATAGACTTAAACACCAGATATACGACTAAGTAGGCGATGTAGGCAGAACTGTGAGGGTAGCAATATAGTGGAGGTGTAGAAAGAGTTAATGTCCGACTAACAGGACTGTAACAGAGTAGGAGTGCCTGTGGGACATTAACTCCTTCAATAACTGTAACAGCCAGAGGTCTTCGGTCCCGGTCCCGGTCCAGGAGTACAGGAGGTGAGTATTAATGTTTATTGTTTTTAACTCCTTACATTAACTTTTAGGGTACTTTTGTAGTGTATCTGTATAGATACACTGCAAAAGTACAGAGACTCGCTACCCCCGAGTAATTCCTAAGGAAACTCAGCGAGTAGCGAGTCCCCCGAGTCCGCTACTATTCGGGCGAGTCCCGAATAGTAGCGAGGAATTCGCCCATCCCTAGTGATAATACCAGTATGTGAGCATCCCGTTGCATCCAGTTGATTACCTATTTCTGCAGGATCTGATTGTAAATGACATGTAATTTAGAACTGCACTTTGGGCATGCGCAATTCAAAAACCCAGATTCGTCAAAACGGGATCTGGAGTCCGCTGGATCCGGGTTCATTAGAGCTCAATTTTAATTCAACAAGGAGTGCCCTGGATCCAGTGGCGGATTATAATGAGGTCAATATGGGCAGTAGCCTCGGGCCCAATGCTCAGATAGGGCCCAACTGCCCGGGATAAACTGCCCCCATTATGATCCGCCACTGTCTTTAGACACCGGCGCACCGCTGCTGTTAAATTTGCTTAGGCAACCGCCGCCGCCGTAGCTGCCGCCACACCCCCCTTCTTCCGCCTGCACGTCATGACGTACAGGAGAGGAGGACGTTCAAAAAGCCCCCGGATGCTGGAGGAGACAGAAGGCCCGCCAACCACTCTGTCACAGAGGATTTTCAACACAAAAGAACAAAAAGTACTATGCAAAAAGTCAAATTTTATTGGAAAACGTCATTAAAAATGGTAAGGTGGCAAGAAAGGCATATACAACAAGCCCATCAGGTTCAAGCAAGGGCAGTAAGATATAGTAATACATCAACGGGTAGGCATAATCTCACAGTAATAGAAAAGTCCCACAAGTACAAAGGTAAAAAAAACCCCAAAAGGGTCATTACCATATAAATGACAAAGGCGTAGTTACAGTGAACATGATTACATCCAAATAAAGTGCAAGTGCAACAAGTATATAGACTATACATAAATCCTTAGAATGAACATGCTCAAACGCTTTTGTCATGATCGAAGTACAAGGAGGGGTCCCATCAATAAAGACCTATGCATACCCATGTTAGATCCAAGTATATTGCCCTCAACAAGGGACCTGCTGGGCTAGAACCCAGTCAGCTGGCCTGCCCTGCTCAGAGCTGCTCTCCTCACCCTGCCTGTCACCGCTGGATTTAGGCCTGAATCCCAGACTGCAAGACATAGAAATGACAGAACAAGCTCTGCCTGACTGCATGTAATGGTGAGTGCTGAGCAGGGCACCTCCCATGTGAGAACTAAACAGCAGCCTGTGATGAGTGTTTCCAAACATCCCCTCCCCTCTGTGTGTGCATCAGTGTGGTCCCTAGAGAGATCACATAGGGCAAAAATACCCAGCAAAGAATCTATGAAGCTGAGGCTGCCTCCAGCAGGGCCTCTGTGAGGCTGAGGCTGCCTCCAGCAGGGCCTCTGTGAGGCTGAGGCTGCCTCCAGCAAGGGCCTCTGTGAGGCTGAGGCTGCCTCCAGCAGGGCCTCTGTGAGGCTGAGGCTGCCTCCAGCAAAGGCCTCTGTGAGGCTGAGGCTGCCTCCAGCAAGGGCTTCTGTGAGGCTGAGGCTGCCTCCAGCAAGGGCCTCTGTGAGGCTGCCTCCAGCAAGGGCCTCTGTGAGGCTGCCTCCAGCAAGGGCCTCTGTGAGGCTGAGGCTGCCTCCAGCAAGGGCCTCTGTGAGGCTGAGGCTGCCTCCAGCAAGGGCCTCTGTGAGGCTGAGGCTACCTCCAGCAAGGGCCTCTGTGAGGCTGAGGCTGCCTCCAGCAAGGGCCTCTGTGAGGCTGCCTCCAGCAAGGGCCTCTGTGAGGCTGAGGCTGCCTCCAGCAAGGGCCTCTGTGAGGCTGAGGCTGCCTCCAGCAAGGGCCTCTGTGAGGCTGAGGCTGCCTCCAGCAAGGGCCTCGCTGAGGTAATAACTCTGTGTGTGCTGGGCCAGCCCCATCACTGCCAGCGGACGGCCCCCCTGCTACAGTGGAGCTGAATGGCAGACAAGCCCAGGGGAAAGGTGAGCGATGTGTGGTGCTTTTCTAGCCCCAATTTTTATGTGTGTGTGGTGTGTATGGCTACCTATGTGTGTGGCGTGGCTGCGTGTTGATGGCTGTGTATGTATGTATGTGTGTGTGTATCTGCATGGCTGTGTGTTCATAGCTACATGTGCATGGTTATGTGTGTACGCACACGTCATGGTTACAGCAGCACCGATAGGTGCCAGAGCAGTCAGTGCTCATAGAATTCTATGGAAGATCAGGCCCTGTAAATACTGAACTATATAAATGACCAAAAAAAATAATAAATGAGCAGGGGAAGATCCCCATAGCTGATCTGAGTTCTGGAATATAGTCCAGTATTTACAGGTCTTGACCTACCATAGAATTGTATGAGCACTAACTGCTCTGGCACCTATCAGTGCTGCTGGCTTATTGTATTGTACTAATACTGTATATTTATGCTAACAGGGCTCGGTTTCTGAAATTGCCTATATAGGTAGTGTGATCAGATGTTTTTATATGTTCCTTTAGTATAACAATTATTTTTTTTTTTTTTTTTAAGATACCTACTCTATTTTCTGGTGTGCACATCTGTTTAAATACTGTCTTTTTTTCTTTTTTCTTGGTTATGTGTGTGTATGTGCATGCCTGTATGTGTGTTTGTCTCTGTCTTCGTACTGTATGTGTACAGTTCTGTGTAATGTATGCGTGCATATCTGTGTATATATAATTGTATGTATTTTTTATAAAATGTGTGAATGTTAGGGGCGTATCTGGGGGGGTGGCATGGGGCACTGACAGCATATGTGGAGATAGTAAGAAGAGTGACCAGACAAATAAGTGAGGAGACAGTATGGGGGTAGAAGAGAGAGGGGGCTGCATGTGGGGACAGTTTGATGGCACAGCAAGGAAAGGATAATATACTGAGGAGGGAGAGTGTGATGAGGGGGCATTATATAGAGACTGGGCAGTATAAGAGGGACAGTGTGTAAATCATATTTTGGCAGGGAACAATGAAGAGGAGCAATTATTCTGGAGAATTATAATCATTCTACTATTCTACTATTTTTAAGGGCATCATGTCGGTATGTGCTGCAGAAGACCGGAGAAGATGGAAATCTGCAGAGACGAGCTGTGGATGTGAAAAGCCATCACGGTGTCTGGACAAGATGAAGAAAGAAAAAGATCATGACTCTAATCACAGAAGATCTCACATATAAGGTACCTGGATGTAAATGTTTGTGATCCTGCCTGCTTCTCATCAGTGCTGTGGTTCCTGTGTGATCCACAGTCTGATGACCGATGATGACAACAACTCCCAGTATCATCTTACCATTGTTAAGCACATACTGTCAGTTGGAGCTTCATGCAATACAACTGTATAAGGGGCTGACCTGACGTTATAATTTGGTGATCCTGGAGCTCAAATTCATATAAAAATGGTGACCCTGGTGATTTAGTCATGTACTGATGGTGGTTTTGATGGTTTATTTATGTACTATTGATGGTCCTGTTGATTTATTCATGTACTAATGGTGGCCCTGGTGATGTGTTCAACTACTGGTTGCTGTGGTTATGTATGTGTGTACAGCTGGTGGTTCTTGTGATGTATTTCTGTATGTTGGGATGGTGTATTTATGCACATTTGGTGGTCCTGATTATGTACTTCTGTACTGATGAGGGTAGTGGTACTGATGAGGGTTTTTGTGATAAATGTTGGTACTGCTGGTAGTTCTGGTGATGTATTCTTGTGAAGTTATCGATTCTGATCCATAACATGTAAGGTTATGTGACATATGGCTATGTGAATAAAGTGTTGCTTCATCTGACAATTTAAGTTACTATATTTTTATTTGTTAGGAGCATTAAAGGAAATGTAAAAGTTTGTGATGAAACTCTGCAGTCACACTGTCACTGCAGACTTCTGAATTCTCACAGCGTGTGCACTGACTAGATAATGGATGTTTGACAGGTTATAGTTTCACTCAGCTACTGGTTTTCTGGAATAATCTATTGCAGGTATATGATGACTCCCGTCACATGACTCCCGTCACATGACTCGGGGGGCCCACAGAGTCTGAACTGCCCCGGGCCCTGGCTACCCTTAATCCACCCCTGCCTGGATCTGGGTGTGCACGGTTTTAGACAAGAAGACCAAAATCTCAACAAGTTGGTATTTGGTCTCAGTACAAAAACCGTGCATACCCAGATCAGGGGAAAACGGGAAGAAGTGGATGCCCCCACAAGTACCTGCGGCCCCATTGAAAGCCAATGGGGCCGAAAATGCACAAGTGTGTGTTGTTTAAAATGGAGTTTGGGTCCATTTGAGAAACATACTAGATGAAACTTTGTAAGTTCTCATGTCCCAAGGCTTTCAATGGGCCTGAAAATGGATGCAAGAGCATCCAGTTTAAGCTGAAATTCTCACAGATTCCATAAACCAGCTGTGTGAAAGCACCCTCAACTGTCTGTTATACAGGACAATAATCTGAATAATTACCATTTATGAACTAACATGAGCCCCTAAAGGTACTGTCAGACGCCATCATATGGCTTCCATATCGCCCGCGATTTGACGTGAGCGCGCATGTTTCAGGCACTTTTGTCTGATCGCTGTGGAACTGTCACACGTAGCTATCTAGCGTGCAATCTTCGGCGATGCTGCGTCCCGAAAATGGCCTGCAGAAGACCGGAAGCGATCTTCCCTTCACAAATCGCTGCGTAACACCTCACAATCGTAGCAGCAATGTGGCCATACTGTTTCGATAGGGGCATGCTAGAGTGTGTTTCACGTGTCCCTGTCACTGTGATTGGTGGACAGAACTGCGTTCCCATTGGTCAGCCTTGCGTGAATTTACAGGTTATCAAATAAGGCGCCTCGGACACGGCCAGCCAATCGAAACGCTGTATCACCCACCAATAGCCGCAAATGAAGGGCAAAAGAACACCATCCAAGCACGCCTACGGGATTGATTACAGGATCGCTGTGTAATCGCTATTGCCTTGTCACACGCCACGATGCGCTGAAATCGCCTGGTGGATATCGCCTGATTTCACTGCAGTGCAGGGCAATCAAACAACGCTCCACGAGCGATTTCTCGCTGTAGAATCGCCCAGTCACACGCCACTACGCACATGCGATGTGGTTTCCACATTGCCGAATTCAGGAATGGCCAGCCATCTAGCTGGCGATATGGCGGCGTGTGACGGTACCTTTAGTGATTGAATGTTTTGAATGTCAAATTCAGCTTTTTAGTTTCATTCCCTTTAGGGTAAGTGCACATTACCCGGCGGTTCGGTCGGCGGCTGCTGGCGGGACCCGCCAGGAAGCTCCGGCGCCGTCCACCGGCTTCCTGGCGGGTATGAGCTGCGGGAGCCGGGCGGTATCCGGCGGCTGCCCAGCGGGTTCTCGGCGGCGATTCTGCAGCGGCTGGAAGCAGCACATGATTCTGCTTGCAGCCGCTGCAGAACCGGCCGGTTTTTAGAACTTGGTCATTCTTTGCTAACCCGCTGGGAAACCTGCGGGTTAGCAACGGATGACGCTGGGTAACCGCCGGTATGTGCACAGCCTTGGGCGGGTTACATTAGTTTCAATGTTAATCCAAACGCCGGTTTGGATTAACATAAATTTAAATAAAACTAATGTATGCAAAACCGCGGTTTACACAGGTAAACCGCCGAAAACCCGCCCAGTGCGCACATACCCTTATAGTGACAATCACAAAAGTCAAATGCAGCAGCAGGGAATATGCCTAACTACAATGATGGCCAATGATCCTAAAAAAGACTGTCTTGGCACACGAGGACTTACAAAGTTTCAGCTAGTATGTTTCTTACATGGACCCAAACCCCATTTTAAACAATACACACTTGTGCTAAATGAATATAAACAATGAACTTTGTCAACATTACAAAACCTTCTGGTTTCCTGAAATTTCCTGCACCAATAGCATTTTTCTTATAAGAAAACATAAGTGAAAGCAGAGAATAAATGTTAATAAAGACTTACGGTACATAGTCAAAATTAATCAAAAGCATACCCACTATATGTATTCATAAATGTATGCCGTAGGTGCTTAGGTACTTTAAGAGATTTATCGGAAGTGAAGCAGAGGAATTATGTAGTCATGAAAATCATTTCTTAGTAGCTATAAATAAATAATTGGATCTGTATTGCCATTGCACGAGGCTGGTGTGAATAGTGTAAAATAAAGCTGTTATAAATCCTATGGTACAGAATTCACTGAAGAGCTGTAAAGCAGCTGCAAGGAAATGTACGGTATGTATTTTGTAGACATTTCCTTTTTCTATAACTGACATTAAGCTGTGAAACGTGTTCATGAACTATAACAACCCGAAATTAGGAAATGTTATGCACATTGGCATTAATAAAAATAGGAGAATTAGGGCAAAAGTATTTAAAACAATCACTTTTGAGGTACCTATAAAGAAAACATCATTTTATTTAGGAAATTGACTGTAGGAAGGAAGTAACGAACATATTTTGCCGCGAAAGCACTTGAGGTGTAAAACATAACTTCTTTGGGGATTAAATATTCTTTTCTACGATTGCACAGAATACGATGAATCCATCACACCTCTGCATTAATAAGAACCTGGAAAAATTTCCACCAATCATTTCCAACAACCTTATGTCTGTTTCTCTACAAATACCTACAAGAAAGAAATGCTTGACTCTCTTGAGTATTACAGCATACATAGGATTTTTTTTTAGGATTTTTTTTGACTATAAAAAGAAATAAGTGATTTAACAGAAACTCACTTTTGTGTTGGCCACAAGATCTGATTTAAAAGGTGTTGTGTCAGCATGGTGTAACCTGCGTGAATGTATTCATTTTTCTCTGGCATTACAATATTTGATTTGCATCGTTAAAATATGTCTGCATTACATCATCAAGTGTAGAAGGTAAAAACAGAACAGGATTTATTATTGGACATTAGTTTAATGTATATGCCTATGTTACATAGTTAATACAGTTGAAAAAAGACTGGAATCCAAGTTCAATGTTTCTACTGTATTTTAAATATATAAGTCTGGAAAAAGTTATTGTAGCCTACATATGCCACAGTATAAGCATACAATGGAATATGGAAAAACAAGGAAGCCAGCACTGCTGATGCACATAATACCTCCAACCTGAATATATAGTGAAAATTGAGATATTTAGCAAAAGATGCATAAATCGTTTGAGCCACAAGGCCAAATGTCAAGGCAATCTCAAATCAGGGTGGTCCTACTCTATAGTTTTATTATTTTAGTTGCGTCGTGTGACCTTAAACCTGTAACCATGGAATGGACAATGAAAAGCCAATAAGGAAAAAATTCTAGGAACACCGGTGCATATTATCATCTTTTTCAAATCATTTTGTTTAGTACAAAAATTTAAAAACATCATAGCGCTCACGCAGGAGATCACCACATTCTTTTATTTATACTAATATCGCATAACGGTGGTGCACCCATAAGTAATCACGCAGGAGCAGCTAGACGCATTTCGACAAACGTCTTAATCGTTACCACCCGTGCACTAGTGTTCATACAATTTTTTCCTTATTACTACAGGCGGTTGCCAAGCAGGAGTCCAAAGGTAATTACCGGTTAGAGAAGCATCCCATTTTTCCCCGTTCCTTATTTATAGTGAAAAGCTATGCCTTACCTAGAGCATTTCAGACCTGCTTCCATGGTGCCATACAATGGAATATGTCACTTATTGACTTTCATTCTAAAAAAAGTTTATACAGCGCCAAATAACAACCAAGGAACCCTAGGATGTCAGTTATTCCTGAACAACTCAGCTAAAAATCCGGGACTAATCAACATTTTTGTAAGAACAGAACAAAATTAAGAGTTGTAATATTCATTTTGTCTTTGCTAGAGAAAAAGAACCTTATAATTATGTTTGGAATATATTTTAAGATGTTTTTCTAGTTGATACACTAACCATATGGCTTGTAAACATCATGATTAATTAAATCAGGATGGCATCACTCATTTTTGAAAAAATAATGGCAGACAGTTCAGCTATCGCCTGCACAACAACACTAGTAAATCTTTCACAGCAATTATTTCAAAATTATTTTCCTGGATTCAAGATATTGGTAATCTTAATAATAATCTTTATTGAAAGACAACACAAATGGAGAGGAGGAGGGGGTCAAGAGGGGTTTAATCCTCATCTTTATCATTGTTGTGCAGATCTTTCAAGATGGTATAGTCTCTGAGAGCAGGCTATAGATGAGTCTATGGCAGTCTTGGATAGATATCCTTTCCCTCCTCAAGATAAGCCAGTTTCTGGTGAAACACATAGCATCTTAAACACAGGTCATAAAGTTTTAAGCCTCCTGGATGACTCTGGTGGAACTGAACCTCAGGGAAGAGTCTGTAAAGTACCAAATGGTGCAATAAGATTGCCGAGGGGACAAAGTTTCTCAGGCCGTCCTCCAGGGCAAACAACAGGTGCTGTGCAAATCGGCAATCTGAAAAGACATGCAGAGATGTTTCCTCTATGATGGGGAAACTTTCGCAGTTCCGGATTTTGCACAGGTTTTGGGCATGCATCAATGACTAGATGGGCAGCCCACCCTGTATTGCCTTCCTCAACATGTCCTTGTGCCCATTGGTCAACCTATCTGACAATACAGAAGTCCATACAGTTTCCACTGTGTTAGCATGTAGTTCTGGAATGTTCTCCACTTCTTCCTTGGAGAGTTTTTGGATAGTTTTTGGCTTTCACAAATAAAGATTGGGTCCTCCAGTTGGTGTTCCCACATGAACTGGAAGAGATCTCTGTAGAACCATACCGTCGACCAATTGTAGAGGTAGGAGCTATCTCACTTGTATCAATTGAGTCTCGTCCAAAGAGGAAGCATTAAAAAGAAGAACATGCACCTACTCTCAGAACCTCTCTTGACTCACAAGGTCCATTGAATGCAATCGCAGATGAAGGAGATACACAAGAGAGCATTGATATCCGGGCTGACCTTCCCTTCCACCCTTGCCCAGTTCCTTGTATGTGATGGTCCATTTCATTCTGTCATTTTGTAGCCACAGATAAAGGGAAACACTGTCTTGGTATTGGCCATTCACACAGTGACAAGGATAGGTCAAAGTGGAGGTGTGTACTGCAGCAGAGGCAGTACCTCATTACGCAGGACTAGTGCTTTGCTCTCACACGGGATGCATTTGAGGCTCTACAGTTCAATTCATGTATTCACTTTGGTCGTGCAGTCCATCCATAACTTGAGTGCAACTCTCCTTCCTGGAGTAGACCACAAGAACCTTAATGAAATCTGGCTGGATGCTGAAAGGGAAGTGCCAGGGGAGGCCAGTTGCCAGTCTCTGAAGAGCCTGGTTTCCTGCAGTTGACTTTAGATGTTGAAGTCTGTCTGAACTGAAGCTCTCGCATGTCTGGACAGGGACATTATGGAAACTAACTGCCAGCACTTCCTAACTTGCTAGTCTGAATAGGTGCATACTGAACGTACTGAATATTATAGCAAAAAGAGTTGCATTTTAAGATGCTGAGGGATACAAACAGTGAATACACTGAACACAGAAATATGAACATGCATTATTGCTTAGGAAAAACATAATAAAAAATGTATACTTAGCAGAAAAAAAGACCAATTTTATCTAAGGCTAGGGTCACACTGAGCTCTGCACTTGCGTCAGCCGGATTCCGTTACAGCAGAGCTCAGCTTGCTCTAACGGCAAGCAGTAACGTCGGGAACTTCGGGCAAATGCTGCGCTTAGTTACCCGATGTATAATGTTGCCTGAACTTTTTCTCTGCGCTCAAGATTAGCCGGCCAGGTCTGTGTGTGGCCAGTAACTATGGTATACATCGGGTAACTAAGGGCAGCGTTCGCCTGAAGTTCCCGACGTTATCTCTTGCCGTTACAACAAGCTGAGCTCTGCTGTAACGCACTCTGGCTGACGCAAGTGCAGGGCTCAGTGTGACCCTACCCTAAGCCCTATAACAAGTGTCACAGTGTACCTCTCTACTGGGTCCTAACCTAATGAGTACCTCTCTTGGGGTCCCAAAAAGACCTCCTATATATATGGGCAGAAAGAAACCCGCTAATAGAGAATTAAAAACACCTAAAGCTACTTGGAGGAGTGCACAAACAGAGGGCATGACCTCATAATGCAAAATAGAAAAAACTGCCGACACTTCTTAATTTGCAAGTCTGGATTGGTACATACTGAACATAACATATATTATAACAAAAACAGTTGCTGAAGTCTGTGCAGAAAATGGTCACATTGTCCATGTAGAAAGAGCACTTGACCTCAAATTGTTTTGGTCCAAGTGTGGTGATCCTTATGATCTTTCCTTTCTGCCAGTTAGCCTCTGCAAAGAGTATTACATCAAAAACAAAAAGAAGAGGTGAAAGAGGACAAACTTGTCTGACCCCAGGGAGTATCGGGAAGAGGGCAGTCTTCCAGCCAATCTCCAACACTGTACTGTGGATGTCAAAATACATGAGTAAGACATAAGAGCAAAACATATTACCCAAACCTAACCTGTGCAGCGTCCCGCCCACTAATTTATGGGAAACCTGGTCAAAAGACTTTCCTTGATCCAAGAAGACCAAGGCCGCCTGTGCACAAGGACTGTCAGTGACCACCTTTGATAAACTAAAGGATTTGATGGTGAAGGACAAATTCTTGCATCTTTGTCCGACTGAGGTGTGACAGTTTGTGATGGATTGGGAGTCACCAGATGCAAACAAAGCAGCGTAGATCTCAGACACCTACGAGGCCAACCGGAGAACATGTGCGGAAGTCGGTCATCACCCAATGGTAAAGGGGGTAAGCCGTTGACCACCATCCCTGCCCCTGCCAGCCAACCTTCCAAAGGCCCTGTCCCAGCTGCCAGCACTTGGCTGACAACTGATGCATGCAATTGCTTTAACTTTGGACAACCGGGACATGTGAGTGCCGTTGTCCAGAGAGGCAGAAGAAGATTTCCCCATCTGAGGCCCCAGGGCCTAGTGCTGCTATTTTGCTTGTGGGCGGTATGGGTGGGAGTTCCCGGGAGAACTTGCAGTTGGTTATGGTGGGTAACACCATCACAGTGGGGCTCAGGGACTCTGGCGCAGAACAAACTCTCATCCCCCCTGAATACATATATCCTGATGAACTCATCCCTGGAAATACACTGACTGTCACCAGTTTTATGGGTGAGCGCTGATTTTTGCACTTGGCCCAGGTTTTCCTGGACTAGGGTGTGGGAAGAGGGTGGAGGGAGGTTGGGGTAACCAAGAATCTTCCCACCAATGTGTAATTGGGAATGGATTTGGGACAGTTGGTTGCACCATATGTTCCAGATAACCCTTCTAGATCTGATATATCGGGTAATGTCAATGTTGATAATGTGAAGGGGAATATTAATGTGTTGCCTGTTAATAAAGTGAATAGTGGTCTTAGGGAACTCAGCAATATCACACTGCAGTGTGATGTTATTGAGGATTCCATGAAGGTAGCAGAAATCAGCACTAAGGTAAATGGAGGCAGGCATGGCAACCATAAGAGCGGTGGTTGTGTGCAACCTGCCTGGGTTACAACAGACTGTGATATGGCGGGTGCTAGCTGCTCCATGGTAAGTGCTGATCCTGAGGCACCACAGTGTGATGGACCTCGTGGTAGAGGAGAACTCAGCGATGTCACGCCACGAGCTGGCATCGCCGAGGGTTTCCTCCAAGGTATAAAATTGGTCACTAAGGTAGATGGTGGCAGGCATGTGGACCCCGAGGAACATGGTCCCATGCAGCTTGCCAGTGTCATGATGGACTGTGACATGGTCATGGTAGCTGCCCCATGGTAAGTGCTGGTGCTGGGGCATCACAGCATGATGGGCCTCATGGTGGAGGAGAAAACATTTATGACATGTAACGAGCTGGCATCGCTGAGGGTCCCCTCAAGGTTGTAGAACTTGCTGCTATGGGAGATGGCGGCAGGCATGGCAACCACAAGAGTAGTGGTTACGTGCCACCTGCTAGGGTCATAACGGACTGTGACATGGTGGATGCTAGCTGTCCCATACTTAGCATTGATCCTGAGGGATTACCAGAAGAGAGAAATATGTTTTCCCCGACCATGTGGCACCCCAGGGGTTATTGTGCCACAGTGACATTATAAGGGTTAACTCCCCACTCAACACTGGACACTGCACTAGCACCTCTAGGCCAGAAGGGGGAGCTCAATCAGATCCCTGATATATTCTGGTCTGAGGAGGAAGTAGTTAGTTGATAGTTGACAGTTGACAGTTCAGTTTAGTGCAGGGAGCACTAGGAGGAGGACCTGTAAATGGGAGCAGTGCTGAGCTCCTGAGAGGGACCACTGACTACTTTCAGGCCTGAAGCCAGGGTCTGAGGAGAGGAGTACAAGAAACAGAAGAACATATCTGGGAGACTGAGTTACCTCATAACTCGCCCCAGAGAAGTGCAGAAGCCGGATACCGGATCCGAATCTGTGACTAAAACACGCAGCACAGAAAACACCGGGATAGTGGAGGTTACATAACTACACCGTATCTCAGCGAAGCAACACGGCGGGGTCAGAAGCACACGGAAAGACTCAAGTTGCCTAGCAAAGGGAGTACCTGTGAGGAGAAACAGGGCCAGCAGCTCAGCTAAAGCAGCAGCAGGGCCACACACAAGGCGCAGGAGTAGGAAGCTGAGGACCCGGACAGGGTGGGAGCAACCTGGCCCCGGTACAGACTCCGTGGACAGTACTCTACTGAATACCATCACCAGTAAAGCCTTGGAAAACTACAAAACCGTGGGTGTGTGTGATCCTTGTGCTCAAACCCTGCGTGCCCTCACAAACTAACATCATCTCCACTACTACCCCTATACTGCAACATCCATAGCACCATCTATAGACTATTACTACCACTGCCCCGGCGAACTCAGCTCTACCTGTGGAGAGCCATTACATCCCCAGATACCCAACATCATCCCTGGAGGTTCTACAGCAGAGGTGGTCACCCTGACCACAAGCCGTGGGTGGCGTCACGACAAACTCCCCTGTAAATATCCCCCCATTACTTGCGGAACCTGGGACATGGTCCAGACCAAGACCGCCCCATGATATCCCTAGCAGTAACCCGGTGCAGTACCGAGTACCCCGTCCCAGTGGGTTCCACAACCAAGCACGAGGAAGAGAACACGGAGCCCATAATCTGTCCAGCTGATGGAAAACATGTGCTCACTACCTGTTCCGGTGATGGAGGAGCAGCCCCCATAACCTGTCAGAGTAGTGAGAGAACATATCCCACAATCGGCCTAGACAATGCGGAGATAGGGCCCAGAAGGTGGCATTATTCCCCAGAGAGATAGACTTCTGAGATGCTCTCACCCGCAGCCTGAGTACTGTGAATGCAGGGCCTGCACTGCATTCTTGGCCCTCAACATGTAGAGGGATAACCAAACCACCTGCTGACCCAGAACAGGTCCAGGAAGGTTCCTGTGAAGTCAGGGCTTCTGCGCCGCTTCTAGCTACCTCTGGGGAGGAGCAAGTTAGTTCAGTTCCAGAGAGGACTGGGAAGAGTTCAGTTCCTGGGAGGACTATGAAGAGGTCCTGGGTGTAAAAGAGACGTGCTAAGCTCATCCCAGAGTTGCTAGCTGAGTTCCAGGCATAAGGCTAGGGTCTGAGGAAAGGAGAAGCAAGAACACACCTGGGAGGCTGAGCAACTCTTTGCTCACCCCAGAGGAACGGACACCGGAGTCCGAGACTGTGCAGGGTCTCATGTCCTGGCAGTCAACACCGGAAAGTGATGATTCCAAATTCTCCAGCTACACTGTACCAGAGACACAGCAACGTACAGAGTTTAGAGACATTGACACTCGTGAACAGGGTAGAGGAAAGGACTCGAGTTGCCTGTCATATCGGTACCTCACAGGAAGAGACAGGGCCGGCAGCCTAGCTAATGCAACAGCAGGAGCCAAATTACAAGCACAGTAAGGGAGCCAAAGACCCAGTCAGGTGAGAATAATCCAAAGTTGCTTTCAAGACTCCGTGGACAGCTTTCACCATCTGCTCCAGTAAAGGACTGAGAAAACTACAAAACAGTGAGTCTGCTTCTTACTTGCGCCCATCGTCCTGCATCTCACACTGACCACATACCACGGGTGGCGTCATGGCAATCTCCCCTGTACATATCCCCTTTTTCAACTGACACCCAAGGCCACGGGACCGGGTCACGACCCCCATGACTCCCCAGCGACAGTAGCAGTGATCCGGTTCCTGAGTCCCCCACGGCCTGGGGGTGCCTCAGTTCTTGGCGTCACGACCAGGATACTTTGCCCATTAAACTGGCTACTGTGTTCCATGAATTGTGTGAAATACGTGCTATGGACTGTCGCCATTTTTGTCGAACTCGGCACACGGGAAGCAGAAGGGGCGTATCATCATGGGCGGTAACCTCCAAAGAGCGCAAAACGAGGCCCAACCTATGCTCTGACGATATCCTGTGGGCATGAAAAACCCTGTCCCACCACGGAACAAAAGTTGTACACCCCAATGGAAGTAGAAGACCGGAAGGGTCAGAATTAACTAAGGGTGCGGAAAGATGTCACAGCCAAGAAAACCAGTGCAGTGAGTGGACGGTATTGCCCCCGGAGCAGACGGAGCACCGGGCGATGCTGCAGCGCGAGGGATGTCACCGATCATGCCGTTCCTGATGCCATACACCCCGGGAGCGACCTGGCTGCCACAATACGCAGGTGAGCCCAATACCCTCACTGACTTTAAAGAAAAGCTAGATAGCTATTACAGTAGATACCTGTTGACAGAGGGCAGCATCTCAGCATCCTAATGGGACAGTTAACTGGTTGCAAGCAGCGAGAAAGAAATTACTAGTCGGATGATGATAAAGACACTGTAGAGCATGTAATTGCAAGGCTAAAAGCTACCTTTGAGACATGTGTTGATGCCAGAGCAAAAATGAGATTCTTTGGGTGCCGAAAGAAACCACAAGAGAGCGTCAGAGACTTTGCATTGAACTTACAAGAGGAGCTCAGGGCACTCAAACAGGAAGAACCTGCCTTGGCACAGGGGGAAGATAAACTGCTTATTGATCAATTTGTTGATGGACTCTTATTTCCTCCTCATAGAGGACGGCTGTGGATGATGGCTATACAGAACCCTGACTTAAACTTTGTACAATTTAAAAAAAGGGCAATCCACATACTGCAGGCAGAATAGCCTCATGATACAGACTCTGCCCAATGCTTAGCTGCAGCATACCAACAACCGGGAGTGCAAATCCCAGCAGTCATATCAGGGGCTACTGCTAAACCCCAGAAGCCCATCACCAGTGAGGCTCTAAACAAAAAGATTGAGGCACTCACCAAAACTGTAGCTGAGATGACCAAGGATATACAGGAGCTGCATGGATCCAAAGCCGTGGAGAAGATTGAGTTGGCTACAAGCAGAGAGGATGTCCCGTGGATGAGACCCAGAAGATACCCAGCGACCTGAGGACGATCCAGTGACCGCTACCACCCGGATGGACAGCCTATTTGCTGCCGCTGTGGAGAAACAAGTCACTTCGCCAGGGAGTGTGCTTTAAACGAGGATCCCCTGAGGAAGCGGGTCGCCCCCCAGGAGTTAATTCACAAGGTCCACCAAGTTGGCGGGACAGGTACGTGGGAGGACGTCCAATTATACCTGCAGAAAGAAAAAGAAAAGGGCGCATGTGTAGACACACAGGGCTATTTGTATAAATAAAAAGTGCCAGTGCACTCACCTATAATGGTTGTGTACGTCTACACAACCAAGATTAAACGTGTGGGTGATGGGGCTCCGGGTCGCCTCTTTCTATTAGTGCTGCTGTCCTGCCGGTGTTTGCGTTCACAAATCTGTGCTCCGCGATTTTCACGTAATCCTACCGGACCGGATACCGCGTCACCGCAGGTGCTCAGTATGTTTATCCCGGTAATTAGGTAACCACAGGTCCTCAACACTCCAGATGTTCCAGGCTGCTCCTGCCGCTTTGGCTCCGTAGAGAGAGAACTCACATAAAAACAATAGTACAGCGGTCTCAGGGAGCGCCAAAGGAATACTGGACAAATTAGTGAATAAGAACCGACCTTTATTCTTCCTCCAATACCACTGCCACAACGCGTTTCAACGGTCTAAGCCGTCTTCATCAGGTGGGGTCCACCCCACCTGATGAAGACGGCTTAGACCGTTGAAACGCGTTGTGGCAGTGGTATTAGAGGAAGAATAAAGGTCGGTTCTTATTCACTAATTTGTCCAGTATTCCTTTGGCGCTCCCTGAGACCGCTGTACTATTGTTTTTATGTGAGTCCAATTATACCTGCCATGCTGGATGGCATTCCCCTGATTGCTCTACTGGACACCGCCTCGCAGATAACCTCCATACCTCATATCTTTTATAAATGGTACTGGGCTGATTCAGACATTATGCATGGTCCAGATGATGACTTTAACATATTGGCTAGCAATGGTAAATCGGTAGCACAGATTGGGTTTAAAGAAATGACCATTAAAGTTGGGAGAGTAGAATTAAAAGATCAAGGGGTGATAATTGTTGATGTTGGCCGGCATGAATGTAATCCAACTATTCTGCTAGGAATGAATGTAAAGTTGTCTTGCAGAAGTTATTGTTGTTTTACAGCAGACCGTCGAGACTGCCAATTCTGGACAGCAACGAGTCCTGCGGAAGGAAATGAAAGCGTTGATGAGGAGATTGTACGTAGAGTTGTCTGGGGGACAAATTAGCAGTGCAAGGGTAAGTGACCCGATACCCATTGTGATACCTCCCAAAACTGAAATGTTGGTCTGGTGTAGAGCAGTGATAGGCCTCAGAGGGCGAGACTATCAAGCTCTGGTACAACTTGTGTACTCAGACAGTAGGCCCACTGTATTGACAGCCAGAGGAGTAGTTGAGGTACACAGGGGTAGAGTGCCAATATGCCTTTTAAATTGTGGGGAAGAGGTGGTAACCCTACCAAAGTATGCTACCATGACTAAATTGTACACTGTTGATAACAATGCCAACCCAACAGTTGAACCCTTAAACCTGTCAGCCCAGGCAGAGTGCAATGGCTCAGAGAGAAAGCTGGAGGATTGGTGTCAAATGCTACCTGTAGGTACCAGTTCTACACCCTTCCATCAAAAGCATGGGGCATACTGGGTAGTGATAGAGTACGAGCAGGTCTTCAGTAAATACCCACTAGACTTTGGGCAGATCAAAGGGGTAGAACACAACATACCCACAGGTAATCATCTACCTATTAAGGAGAGGTATAGAACCATACCACCTGCTCACTACCAGTGTGCAAAGAATATGCTGAAAGAGATGAAGGAAGCAAGGTAATAAGAGACACTTTTTTAATGCTTCTTTTAAAGAATCCTTTGCACCCCTCACATGTTACCGCCCCATAATGACGCCCTGAAGCTTTATCCGCACAGACCACACACAGATCTACTATTGGTTTGTTTAAATTTTGGTCCAAGCACTGAGCATCTGACAATATCTGAATGTGCTGTGCAGAAACATCAGGGCTTGAGATGAATAGCTGGTTAGCACCAGCAGCGTCAGGAGTTGTTAAGTAAACCTTGCCTTGACTGCTGTCTTGCCTTGCAAGGATCACTTTACTTGGAGATGAGCTATCGTTATTAGTCAAGATGAACCTTTTGCTTGCCCCACTTTGATCAACTGCTGTTAGAATTTGGAGTTTTTGACCTGTCTGCTGATCTGTGACAAACTGTATACGGTGAGGTATGGAGACACTGCGTGCGAGAAAGCTCTCCCATTTGCTGTTCAATAATTTGGTGAGCTAAATCTTCAATAGAAGCCATTATTTTTCTTCACTAAAAAGCCTTGGGAAACAAAGATCTGTAGGACATCCATTTTTGTGTTCTGACCGTTAATGACGTCATCACGTTTCAAGCTACGATCCGGTCACGGGGAGGAGCTCTGCACTCGGTGGAGCTGAGAGAGGGTCACGAACTCTGACCCGCAGGGAACCGGGGGAGGGGCAGAACCGACTTTCCTGCACTTGATAAGGAGTGAGCGGCTCTGTTTTCGCGGACGCAGACTATACTTTGCACAAAACTGGATGTCCTACAGACCTTTGTTTCCCAAGGCCTTTTAGTGAAGAAAAATAATGGCTTCTATAGAAGAATTAGCTCACCAAATTATTGAACAGCAAATGGGAGAGCTTTCTCGCACACAGGCGGATGTTACACATGCAGCAGTGGTGGATGGAAATACTCAGAGGATACAGCTTATTCCATCAGAGTCAAGTGTCTCCATACCTCACCGTATACAGTTTGTCACAGATCAGCAGACAGGTCAAAAACTCCAAATTCTAACAGCAGTTGATCAAAGTGGGGCAAGCAAAAGGTTTATCTTGACTAATAACGATAGCTCATCTCCAAGTAAAGTGATCCTTGCAAGGCAAGACTGCAGTCAAGGCAAGGTTTACTTAACAACTCCTGACGCTGCTGGTGTCAACCAGCTATTCATCTCAAGCCCTGATGTTTCTGCACAGCACATTCAGATATTGTCAGATGCTCAGTGCTTGGACCAAAATTTAAACAAACCAATAGTGGATCTGTGTGTGGTCTGTGCGGATAAAGCTTCAGGGCGTCATTATGGGGCAGTGACATGTGAGGGGTGCAAAGGATTCTTTAAAAGAAGCATTAGGAAAAATTTGGTTTATACATGCAGAGGATCAAAAGATTGCGTGATTAACAAACACTACCGCAACAGATGTCAGTACTGCCAGCTACAAAGGTGTATCGCACTCGGGATGAGGCAAGATTCTGTACAGTGTGAAAGAAAACCGATAGAAGTAGCTAGAGAAAAATCCTCAAACTGTGCAGCATCCACAGAAAAAATTAATAAGAGACACTTGTAGCCCCTGGACAGCTCCTTTAGTACTAGTTAAAAAAAAGGATGGGACCATGAAGATGTGCATACATTACGAGCAGATCAACCGCATTACACACAAGGACGCATATCCATTACCAGGAATTGTGGAATAATTAGCTGCATTAAAATCTGCTAACTACTTTTCCACCTTAGATCTGACTAGTGGGTATTGGCAAGTTCCTGTGGTAGAGGCTGACCGTGAGAAAACAGCGTTCACCACGCCGATGGGCCTCTGCAAGTTCAATTGTATGCCATTTGGACTCTGCAATGTACCTGGTACATTCCAGAGACTAATGGAGTGCCGCCTAGGACACAAGAACTTTGAAACTGTTCTCCTGTACCTGGATGACGTCATAGTCTACTCCAAGACGTTTGAAGAGCATATATAAATAGAGGCCTGGCTGCTCTGTATTTGTCTGGTACTCAAGGAAAAAGTCACTCAAAATTTTTTATATATAGCCTTGACACACATAAAGAGATATTTCTTCAAAATAGGAAAAACGTGAGTGCGAACATTTTTTTTTCTATTATTTATTTTTCCAGCAGTACAGGGGTTTTAATTAACAGTCAAGTAGTATATCGACGTTTCGTCAATACAATATATAAAAAATTTTGAGTGACTTTTTCCTTGAGCACCAGACAAATATGGAGCAGCCGGGCCTCTATTTATACATTGACTTTATACATTGACCTTTTTTGCCTGAGTTCCTGTCATGGCCTTTACTACTTTTGGCTACTCGGATGAAGAGACCAATGCCATAATTGCCAGGACCGTCTCTACTGAGTAATTTTTGGCTGACACAGTGGAGGAAATCCGCAACAAAGATTATGAAAAAGAACTCCGAAGAAGAGTCACACACTTATCAAATATCATAAAGTTAAACGCATTCCTCGTGGTTTGAGAGTCTCTAAGAGACCTACCCTCTGTCATGACGAACCTGACTAATATGATAGATTCGAAAGCATCCTTAACAAATGCTTGATGGACCTTATCATACTAACAATAGAGCATTTAAAGAAGGAATTAGAGGAATTGTCCAACAGGATTGTTAATATCAACGATCAACTGTCTAGCACTCTTTCAGAACAGGAATTCTCCGCACTCAAGACGAGACTCTCCAAATCAGTCACTGAATTCAGGAAAAATTTACAAACACAGAAGCGTGCTCAGTTCGCAAAAGATCAAGAAGATTATACTAAAGGACAAGTTTATAGGTGGGGCTGTGGGGAGTCCTTTCCTCCAGGCCCCCTAGGACCTTCAGGTTATGCCTCTTCAGGAAGCGGCGATAGTGACCACAGCTTACAGTATACCTTATTCCCACAGTATCCAGCATACCCTCCCCATTTTGTAGCACCAAAACGGGGCAGAGGAAAATGAGGTGGGGACCGAGGCATCCCAAATCCCAATCGTATGACAACTCGATCACAGGTAACGAGACGCTAGTCTTTAATATTTCCTCACGCCATCTCTCATCAGTCGAGATGGGATTGTTACAGAAGGGGTTATCCTTTTGTCCAACCCCATCATTCAATACCTTTAATGTAGATCAAGAACTGGAACTTTTTTTAGATCGGTACAACTTAAGGCACACTTTTCTTTCCAGTTAGACGATAGGACCTTCAGTTCAATGGGTGAGACTGATAATTTTACCTCCTCATTAGGCTTGAGAAAGCCCAGCCCGTGCAACACCCTCAGGAAGTATCATCCTGTTGAAACTTATATCTCTTTGGTACGGACTGACACTGATAAATGGTACAATCAAATTAAGTCAGGTGAATTGGCGGTCAGAGGGAACCTAACACCCATTGAACGACAGGCCCTCAGAGGTCTTCAATCTCATAAGGATATTGTCATTAAGCCGGTCGATAAAGGCGGGGCTCTTGTTATCATGGATAAGACTTATTACACTTCAGAGATCATATCACAACTCACTGACAGTTCAACTTACTGTCCGATCGACCGTGACCCAATCACAGAGATAGCGACTCTCATTTCTCAAAAAGTCAAACACTACCTCCAATGTAATGTCATCGACACTAAGCTTGCAGAATTCCTGATTACCACTATCCGATTACACCAGTATTTTACGCCTTACCCAAAGAACCTGAGACGCCTACCGGAGAGACGCATAGTGGCTTTGACGGATTCAATTATTTCCCCTATGGCCCATAATTTGGACAGAATCCTGACTCCACACATCTCTACCATAAAATCCTATATCAAAGATACCAACCATTTTCTTGAGATTCTTCGCCAGGTTCAACCCATACCCATGGTTTGTTCTCTGGTTACGCTAGATGTTTCTAGCCTATACACTAGCATAGAATATTACAGAGGCATGAGGGCCGTCAAGTGGTTTCTGAACCATTTCACTGACTTTTCTGAATTAAAGAGCCAGCTCTGCACTGATATTCTTGAGATAGTCCTGACTAATAAATTTTCCTTATTCCAGGACCAATATTTCCTACAAACTAAGGGGACCGCTATGGGCAGCAATGTAGCTCTGCCTTATGCCAATATTTTTATGGCTTTATTTGAGGAAGAGCATGTGTACCCATACTCCCTGTATAAGTCACATGCTGTAACTTGGTGGCGCTACATTGATGACATCTTCCTTATTTGGAATGGAAATCAGAGTTCCCTGTTGGCCTTTTTTGAGGACCTTAATAAGGCTGTCCCTTGCCTTTCTTTCACTAAACGTAGTGACACTTCACAAATTAACTTCTTAGATACATTGGTCCTGGTTGATGCCCAGGGGGGATTGTCCACAGACATCTTTAGGAAACCCACTGATAGAAATTGTCTCCTACACTATACCAGTTGCCACCCACCCCATATGAAGAAGGCCTTACCACATTCCCAACACGTTCGGGTTAACAGGATTGTTTCAAATTCACATACAAGAAGGGTCAGACATGACGAGATGACAGCGAAGTTCCTTTCAAGGGGCTATATTACCAAATATGCCACACCTAGAACCATACCGATCCCAGCACGTGCTGACCAACCGCCTAGGCTAGCCTTTGTAAACAGCTATCATCCCTTCAATCAGGTATTACACCAGATTGTACGGAGACATTGGCCCATCCTTGGGATGTCTTGTCCTGACGTAATGGGATTTAAAAAAAACCACCAATTATATGTCACAAGAGACCTGATAACATCAGGAATAAATTGGTCACGGCTGATTTGGGTTCCTCCAAGTCAATACCTAGGCAACGCTTCTTGACTACATCCCGACAGGGTACATTTTACTGTCTTGGCTGCGTCAATTGCTCTAATGTCACCAAGGGATCGCACTTTACCCACCCTAGGGCGGGTAGGTCTTACCCCATCAAGGGGTATTACACATGTGAGACTTCTTTAGTTGTTTACTTGATTAATGCCCATGTGGTCTCGGGTATGTGGGTGAAACCACTCAGCATGCCCGGGACCGCATAGGGAAACATAAATCCACCATCAGATGTGGTCAGGTAGCTCTCCCTATCCCATACCACTTTCGTGAAATTAAACATTCTGTGGTCCAACTACGGTATCAGATCATCGAACAGGTCAATGTGGGACGACGTGGGGGCAATAGGATCCAGAAACTTAAGGCACAAGAAGCCTTCTGGATCCATCAGTTGCAGACATTAGAACCCCATGGTCTAAATAGAGAGATAGACATCAAATGGTAATTTGTTTCAATGAATGGGTATAGATACTAGATATCGCAATTCTGTTTAAGTTCCTGCTTTCATTGTAGAAAATATGGGGTGACTATGATTGCTTTGTTGTTTTTTTCCTCCTTTTGAACAATGGGAATAATTAGTTTAAAGTACTCCATGTAACTGTAATCTTATCCTGGATTCTAGGACGCTTGGACCACATTGGGTACTGCTTTACACGACTTAATGGCTCTCTATGTTCCCATCACTAATGGATCATAATCCTCCATACCACTAATGGATCATAATCCTCCATACCACTAATGGATCATAATCCACCATACACATTAGTCTTATTACAGTTTCCTTGTCTCATATTTGTTTACTCCTAAGCAGATCCCAATGTTCTCCATATTCTTAATCCATTAATTATAGGTCAACCCCACTGCTGTTATTACTATTTTCTATATGTAAACTAACCATTTTTCCCCTTTTACTCCCTTCTCCACAGAGATATTTAACCCCCAGCACAAGCTTCATTGTTGCCCAGTGGTACACTGAATACATCTTCCTAGTGCGCACGTCCGCGCATATGCAGAACTGCTGCCTGCGTTCCACACAACGCTGCTCCTGCGTTCCAAATACAGGAAGCAGGAAGCGGCATCACTAATTGATCATATTCCTCAAACTATTTAGACCCGCGGCACGCCAGTAGCAGTCCCCCAGCATCTCGATGCTTCACATCACCTTACCAAGTAATATGTCCCTCTCCTGGGCACCAGATTATGTTAGACTAGTTATATCACTATATTCACACTCACTAAATTTATTTCAGAGATTACGCATTATTACCAGCAGTTTGAGTTGTGCTAAACGTGCTGCTGCTTGCAGCTTCTCCCATAGCAAAAGATTTAAAGGTGCAGTACCTCTTTACTAACCCCACTGTTTATTTTCTATATAGATCACTTATGTCTTCACTCTTGCATAAAAGAAGTACCTTTCTTTCCTTTTATGCTTGGCATGCAGGTTCCACTGCATAAGGACATATATATTAGGGGCTATATCCCCTTCCGCCTTCCTTATAGGTAAACACTCATGTGTATTCTTTTTTTCCCCTCTTTTAGATGTAGAGGGATTTCTCTTTTGTTCTTATCAATACATGAGTAATTCTTTTCAGAGTTCCTAACCTCTGGACCTGTAGTGTGGGCAATATAGGATGCCCTGGTGCCATAGATTATATATCTTAAGTTCTATACGTTGTTTTGTCATTTACACTGGTTTAGTGATTTTTTTTCTTTTCCCATATGCCTCGGGGGAGATACATACTGACAGTACACTTGGGGTCCCTCCAAGATACCCATATCTTTTGAATTTACCAGACCTTACCAGGACATTGGTGAGATTACTTTTGCAGCCTATATGTTGTTTTTCATAACTCTGAAATTTTCATTGTTTACTTATACATGTGTATTGTTTCACACTTACCACAGATACACCGTTACAATTACACGGTGCAGTCTGATCGATCTTTTGCTAAAGCTGCATAACATGATATATGTTCAAAGGAGGGGAGGAGGAATGTATCTCCACCACTGACTCACTGAGCTCCCAGGCAGACCGATGTGATGGTTGGCTCCATCTTGAAAATTAGTTTTAAAGAGAAACACAGGTGCCACTCTGCCGTTTCTTCAATCCTTTATTGTTACTCTAAAAATATCACAAATATTAAGGGTAACACTATACACGTTTCGAGGATAGGACCCCTTAATCTTAAGCACCAAAGATTAAGGGGTCCTATCCTCGAAATGCGTATAGCGTTACCCTTAATATTTGTGATGTTTTTAGAGTAACAATAAAGGATTGAAGATACGGCAGAGTGGCACCGGTGTTTCTCTTTAAAACTAATAATGTGATATACACACCACAGAATGTATGCACATACCAGCACATCTTTTTAGGTACGGCCCTTACAGTTATGCAATAGATTACCTATATATACAGCCGAGTTACAGACAATGTTGCAACCATGTATTCTTTATTATATGGAATATACTTATGATTTCTTTTTGCCTTTGTTCCCAACAGCATGACTTAACCGTGATTCATTGTATCTTTATTTGTTACTTATGTATGTATATTTGTATCATTTTGTAGATCGCAACAGTTCGTATGAAGAGCATCTGCAACACTTGGCGGAAGTGTTTGAAGCCTTGTCCGGTTAAATAAAGCCATCCAATTGTCACCTTCTGAAACCAAGGTACAGTAACTCGGCCATGTAGTAAGCTCCGAAGGTGTAGCACCGGATCCCGAGAAGGTTACCGTGATAAGGGATTGGTTAACACCCACCAGCGTGAAAGTTGTGAGGAAATTCCTAGGACTGGTTGGCTACTACACAAGGTTTATAAAAGAGTTTACAAAGCTGGTAGCCCCCCTACAAGACATTCTGGTAGGACAGTCTAAGAAGTCTCCGGCCCAGAGTCCTCCTGTCCAGTGGAGTGATGAAAAGGAAGAGTCCTTCATGAAGATAAAGTGGGCCCTGATAGGGGATGAAATCCTGGCATACCCTGATTACTATCAACCCTTCATTCTGTACATGGATGCCAGCAACGTGGGATTGGGAGCAGTACTGTCTCAAGTGCAAGAGGGAAAAGAAAGAGTCATCGCCTTTGAAAGTAAAAAGCTCCGTCCTACTAAAAGAAACACAGAGAATTACAGTTCCTTCAAGTTAGAACTACTGGCAGTAGTCTGGGCTGTAACAGAACGTTTCAAGCATTATCTGGCCGCTGTAACATTTACCATCTATACAGATAACAACACGCTTACCCGCCTGGACTCTGCAAAACTAGGTGCGCTGGAGCAGCGATGGATAGCCTGGCTGTCTGACAATAATTTCACCATCAAGTACAGGCCAGGCCGTAACAATGGAAATTCAGATGCCTTATCCCGGATGCCACACCTAAAAGATGTGGAAGAGGAACTGGAGGAGCTGGAAGAAATGGCACTAAATGGCTTATGTGAGAAGATGAACCATATAGTGATTGACCTCTTGAAGACCTTACCAGCATCAGAAAGGAACCAATGGCCAGAGAAGTTACATAACCTGGTAGACTTGTACAACCATGTCCTGGTAAGTTCTACCAATTGGACCCCAGCTTATCTTATGAGAGCAAGACCCGGTAAGCTGCCAATTGATATGAACATGGGAATTCTCAAACATGAAGCAGAATTTCCAGAAGCCAGTTGGGATACCCTGCGCCAGCAAAAGTATCGGCAAGTTCAAGAATGCATTGAGAAGAGTTTCCAGCAAGCTTGAGAAGAACAGGAGAAAACTTACAACCAACATGCCCCAGCAATTCCATTGAAACCTGGTGAGCAAGTGCTTAAAAGGAAAAAACGGCGCAACAAATTAGATGATCAATTGAAACCTACACTATACACTGTTCTCCCATCAAACTTTGACAATACAAAAGTGTGCCTAATTAGTAAACATGAAGGTAGAACCACATCAGCCGTATCAAGTGATGACTTAAAATTGTGTCCTAAAACCCTGAAGACACCTGAAACTCCAGTTCCCGTAGTTGAACCCAGAAAAGAAGAAGATATTTTCCATATTGTCTTAGTAGATTTTCCAAAAACCTGGACAAATTATCATGGAGCAGCCTTAGTCCCGATGCTCGCATTTCCTCAAGTGGTAGTATCTGAACCTGTGCAACAAGAAATCGCAAGAGAGGAAGAACTGGAAGAAGCAACTGTAGAGGACGCACAGGAAGAATAGATTCCTGTGCACAGTGAACTTGCCAGTCCTGCTGTCATATCTATGTCTCACTCAGAAACAGAGATATCTACAAGGTACACCTTTACTCACAGCATTACGCTTAGTACACCTGGTACACCGGTAGTAAGAAGGACACAGCGTAGTACCCAAGGAAAAAAAACAGCCCATTATGCAGATTAAAGTGTAAATTTAGGTATAAAATGTACATATGTTTTAGTGTTAAGAAATGTGAATAGAACCCGGTAAACATAGTATACAGAAAGGTGGAGGAACTGGATTAACTCCCATGCACATTAAGCTAGGGAAAGAAAGTGCCTGGGGTGATACGAGTGAAACCAGGCCTTCTAAGCCGAGACACCCATAGGGAAAATGTTTGTTTATATATATGTGGAACCCTGAAACCAGTAAGCCCAGTACCTTCAGAGACTGTCCTGTAAGAACCTTTGGATATTCTTGAACTATTTACTTTTAAAAAAATTAACCATAACATACCACTGGACTGTTTGTGGTAGAGACTCCTTGTAAATAAACACTAGCCCTTGTGGGAAAGGACTAATCACCAGAGAGGCTGCTTTTTTAACTCTTTTTGAATTTTTACATTTTATTGTTTTTTGCAATTTTTATATTTTAAGACTCTGTACATATTATTGTTATTCATTCTTTGTGTTTACCTTGTTGAAAAGTTGTCACAGTCCCGGAGTGCAGTCTTTCACTAAGGGGGAATGTGTACCCCTGAGTCAAAGTGCCACAGTGTCATCACTGCACCCGGGTGGTGGTGTCACAAGAGAGCAACAAAGGGTATTCTCATCAGGCAACACACAACACCAACACCTCCAGACCAGAAGGGGGAGACCAAGCCCGGGTTCAGGGTGAGCTCCCTATATATTCTGGTCTGGGGAGTAGCAAGTTAGTGCAGTTCCAGAGAGAACAGTGAGTTCAATTCCTGGGAGGACTGTGAAGAGGATCTGGATGTAAAAGAGCTAAGCTCATCCCAGAGCCGCTAGCTGAGTTCCAGGCCTAAGGCTAGGGTCTGAGTAAAGGAGAAGCAAGAACAAACCTGGAAGGCTGAGCAACTCTGTGCTCACCCCAGAGGAAAGGCGCATAGAATGGACACCAGAGTCCGAGACTGTGCATGATCTCACATCCTGGCAGTCAACAACGGAAAGTGGGGATTCCAAATTCTGCAGCTACACTGTACCAGAGACACAGCAACGTACAGAGTTCAGAGACACTGATACCCAGGAACAGGGTGTAGGAAAGGACTCGAGTTGCCTGTTATTCCGGTACCTCACCGGAAGAGACAGGGCTGGCAGCCTAGCTAATGCAACAGCAGGAGCCAAATTACAAGTGCAGTAAGGAAGCCAAAGACTCAGTCAGGTGAGAATAATCCCAAGTTGCTCTCAAGACTCCGTGGACTGCTTTCACCATCTGCTCCAGTAAAGGACTGAGAAAACTGCAAAACAGTGAGTGCCTGTTGCTTGCGCATGTCGTCCTGTGTCTATCACATAGACTATTTACCCTGTCCCGAGGATTGGCTTTACTCATGGAGAGCCGTCCCATTTCAGCTGCTACCCATCATCCCCGGAGGTTCTGCAGTGATGGTCCCCACTAACCACATACCACGGGTGGCGTCACGACAACCTCCCCTGTGCATGTCCCCTTTTTTAACTGATGCCCAGGCCACAGGATCGGGTCACGACCCCTATGACTACCCAGCGACAGTAGCAGTGATCCAGTTCCTGAGTACCCCACGGACTGGGGGTGCCTCACTGACATTCGTAAGTGAGCTGTAGAGAGCTTCTCTTTGCTTCCTCCAACCAAGCATTTTTATGTCTAGTCATAAAAACTCTGAGCTAAGCAGAAATCAACTAGTCTAATCTGGTTTTGTCCTCCTGATATTCCTTTGTCTTAAGTCACCAACTTTTAATGTCTAATTTAATAAGACCCGCTCAAGGCACAAATTCATAAGTCATATTTTTAGAATGTTTACCTTTTTTTAGTTATAATGGTATATCTGATATATCTGGAACACTGCCAGAAACCAGGGAAATTAGTTCTGACCTTCCGAACATGACAGATATATCGTATTTATAGGGTGCCTGTATAGCAGTGCCTGTATACCCTATTCACATTGAGCAGCTTTGCACATAGCCAGCCATGCATTTACTAGCTAATATGCTTTTCCCATTTTCTAATGTTGATGTGTTGATGTTTTTTTCTGGCTAGCACCTTTCACATATGGAGGTGTCGCCGGCAGTCTCTTTAACGTCAGTATGATATGTTTTCTGACCATGCAATCTCCCCCACCCTGTAGCCATGTTGAGACTCTATATCCTGCTGTAGCCTAGATCCTGACACACCTATACACACAGGTTTTAATTGCAGTTAGTGATACAGACACCCATTCAAGCAATTCACACTGCAGGAAGAGGCACAAGGTTAGGACCCAGTAGTATGAGAGACCATGGCGCCGGTTACCGGGCTGACATGCCATGGCCACTGCATTAGCTAACTTCTCATTTTTTTTCCCTCTATATCATGAAGCAGTTTTCTGCTGTGCCTGTATACCCTATTCACATTGAGCAGCTTTGCACATAGCCAGCCATGAATTCATTAGCTAATATGCTTTTCCCATTTTCTAGTGTTAGTGTTGCAGCCAATATCCTTTCTTGTTGATGTTTTTTTTTGCCTAGCACCTTTCACATATGGAGGTGTCGCCAGCAGTCTCTTTAGCGTCAGATATATCATATTTGGTATCAATCTTCATGTAAATTCCCAAGGGAAAACATGATGTCCATGGTTTTGATGTGGGAGTGGCCAAACCAAAGACATGAAAAATGGAGATTATTGAGAATTGTGGAAAGAGGTGGGTTTCAGAGAACCATCCCACCAGGGAGGTGGGAGGTGAACACAAGTGGGAGTTCCTGGATTTTATGGCCTATTACATAAAACCAAAGTGTCCATGTTGGCTTCATTCCACCCTGGGACGTCAGATGCAGCACAACACTAACGCTGCATGGAGGAATCGCACACCATTTTTGGGGAGCCGTCCCCCCCACTGAATCTGAGTTGTCACCACGTGGCACAGGTTTTGCTATTTCTTATTTTAATTCCTTTTATTTTTATGACTGTTTTATGTATATATGTAAATTATCTCTTTTGTAATATCTTGTATATCTTTTTTAAACACTGCCAACTTTTTGGAGTAAACTTTATACATTTGTTTAGTTTCCTTCTTCCTGCTCTATGACGAGCTGATACACATCCCCGCTATTTCACGTTACCAAACAGGTTACCGATCCATTTGAAAGAGATCGGTGGTGGCAGCATAATTTTTGTATTTATGTGATATTTTGGGCCTGAGGGTGATTGGATCGAGGTATAAATACATTCCTGGCAGGAACTGGTGGTATATATACATCCTGTCACATCACGTGCCACAGTAGAAAACATAAATTAGAGCAGCTGCGCTCCTATTCTTATCCTCTGGCTATACTGGGTTTGGCCAGCAGGATAAGAGGGCGCAAGAGAACTGCAGGTCCTGACAAAGTTTATGTTACGGCTTGTATGGGATAATGACCATAACTACCCTCCACCTGCAAATTTCTTCATACTTGAAGACCATGACTGCCCGAAATACTGCCGGTCTTAAGAAAATAGAATAAGAGAGCAATTAACCTATCATCAGAAGGACATTCATGGTCATCAAGCCTGTAATATCAAGATGGCTAATGACACCAGGCAGGAACTTATTATCGGATTCAGGGTCGGTAGACTCGTGGTAGTAGAGATCGCTGTAAAAGTCACTGATTATCCTTAATCACATCCTCCTTCCCACATTGCACTTTCCGCTTTCACTTCACAATTCATTCAGGGGTATGTAGCAGCATGGAGCTTCCTGAAAAAGAATGAATTACATTTATTCCCCTTCTCCAGGGTCTTCACTTTAGTATGGAAGAAGATTTGTTTTGGCTCCTCTTTAAAGTTTGGTGCTTCTTGGTTTCCGCAAGCTCCTCCCTCATGTTCCCTCTTCTTTTAACACATCTGTTGTCAACTCTTGGCCTGAAAGAAACAGCAAAACTCAATTTCAACAATACTCTCAAATGGTTTGGTAGCTACCCTTGTAGAAACTCCATGTAGGGTAAGCGACACTAAGTTCTTCCAGGACTTAAACGTGTTCCAACAGAGAGCAATTCAGCTTCCAGGGAAAACCATAGCCGAGGACACCATTAAAGTAAATGGCTTTGTGGTCAGAGAAGAATCAGGAGACCATAGGGTGCCCAATCTGCCTGACTGTTCAAGAGGTTAACACAAAGTCAATCCTGGTGTGGAGCAGGAGAGTCCAGAAGAGAAGCTTCAGTCACTAACTCGATGAACAGTTTGTATGTGACATTCAGCTTGGCAACTGTGCTGAAATTGCATCCGTCCTCCTTGATGGGACAATTGAAATCCCTAGCCATATCTATGATCCTGGTGGTAATGAGCTGAAGACACAGGGCCTGGAGTCCAGAAGCTCATTCTTAATGAGAGGTGTCGATGTATCTGACATGTTCCACTGCCCAGGAGCTGTTTGCAACCAGTAGCCTGTGTTGTTGTCACTCAGTGTTAGACATTCTGAGATGTGTCTGTGTTGACAGCGATACAGGATAAACTGAAAATGTGTTGACAACAGAACTTAGCTTTAATTAGCAACAAACAGGTAGATTTGAGGGGCTTTGTGGAAACAGGAATATACATCTTAAATGTCCCTTTGCAGCATCAGCAAGCTGCTGTGCTTCTCTTCACATGCACAAACACAGGAAACTGGTTAGAGTCACATGGTATTTCCTGTGTGTGAGCCTCTAGGAGTGTTCCTCTTTTTTTATAAACTAACTTTACTGACAATGCACAATCCTAGCAATTTAACACTTACATATACAGGATTGGAGTTGTTGCATTTAACATATTCCAACAGTCTGCTCCAAATTAAGTTGCAGAGACTAATTATGTACAGGTAACAACTACACTGATTTGCTAATGTATCAAAGCAGATGTGATTTTATTTCAGCATTGTCAATCTATTATATAGGCATTTCCTGGACATAGAGTGTAGCAACATAATTGAGTCATCTTATCTTTTGTATATCTGCTGGCATAAGCATATATATCCTATTGGCTGAAAATTAGTATCATTTACACCCAACCTTAAAAGATTGGGTGTGACATATACAGTTGAAACTAGACGTTTACATATGTGGAGCCCACTGGGACGGGGTACTCGGTACCAGATCGGGATACTGCTGGGGATGTCACTGAGGTCCTGGTCCGGACTGTGTCCCGGGTTCTCACAAGTAAAGGGGTATTTACAGGGATTAGTCTGTCGTGACGCCACCCACGGGTTGTGGTCAATGATGGGACCACCGCTGCAGCGCAGCTCTGCCAGGAGGATGGAGGGATGGATGGGCTGCAGCTGGATGGATGACCCCGCTGCGGGTCGGGCTGCTCCTGGCATGGTAAAAGGTATGATGAACAGTTCAGAATACCTGGAATCAGAATCAGAAGCAGGGTTCACCGGATTTACTTTCAAGTTCTTCAAAGTCACACAAGTCACAGTACAGTTCTCAACACAGTTCACAGTTCAGTTAACTCCGGGAACACTTAACCCTTTGCAGCCAGGCTGTCGCTCTGAGACCCCTCACTCCTTCTAAGTGTCCTTTCAGGCTGTTCTCTCCCTCTCTGTTCTCTCCGTGGGTTGTATGGCGGCAGCTTGGCCCCTTGTATGCAGCTTCTCCCAATGTCTGTGTGGGCGGTAAGCCGGGTCCTCATGGTTGCTGCTGTGCCTCCAACCCTGTAGTGGGAACACGGACCATGAATCTGTGTTACCCGCCAGTGTGTCTGGGGAGCCGTTATATTGCTTCAGTCCCCTCAGAGCTGACACTCTGGTGTTTGCTTAGCCTGCAGTAACCCTGTCTTCCAAGGCATTACCAGGCTCCATCTAACCCATGTGATTCCAGCACAATCGAAGAAAAATACTCCACCATAGTTAGTCAGTGCTGCCGTGTTCCTCGGACCCGGTGATACCGATCCGGTCTCTGTCCTCACACTCCCCAGGGATGCCGGCTATGGACGAGTTTTCTCTCCATGGTTTCTGTGACTCTGTGGATTCTGCATCTCCAGGGAGCCCAATCCCTCTGGGAAGTGTCACTTTCTGTCTGGTGTCTTTACTGCTCAGCCTACTTCGCCCTACTAACTCCTTCCTTCTCTTTCTGCTCTATTTGTATTGTCTGTCACCTGATCTACCATCTTTTCCACCCACTTTCCTCTAAACCCACCACTCCTTGCTCGCCTAGAGTCCCGGGTTCCGGGTTGGGTGCTGTGCTCTAGTGGGTGTGTGTGTGCTGTGAGGGTGTTTGATGCACAAACTGTCTACCGTCTGCTTGGCTGCAGCTCACTATGTGGCCACCCTAGTCACAGGGGCGCCACACATACACTATATAAAAAGACACATATGCATGTTTTCTCCTTATCTGATATGAAATCAGAACAAACTTTTCCTGTTTTAAGTCAGTTAGGATTACCTTAATTATTTATACTTTCCAAATGCCAAAATAATGAGAGAGTAATTGTTTAAGGCATTTTTATTACTTTCTGCAAAGTCACAAGTTTACATATATTTCATTATTATTTGGCATCATTGCCCTTAAACTGTATGACTTGAGTCAAATATTTTGGATACCCTTCCACAATCTACTCACAATAATTAGTAGGAACTTAGGCCCATTCCTCCTGACAGAACTGGTGTAACTGAGCTATGTTTATAGGTCAACTTGCTTTCACCTGCCTTTTCAGCTTTGCTCATAATTTTCAATAGGATTGAGTTCAGTGCTTTGTGTTGGCCACTCCAAAACACTGACTTTGTTATCATTAAGTCACTTTGTAACCAGTTTGGTAGTATGTTTCGGTTCATTGTCCATTTGGAAGACCAATTTGTGCACGAGTTTTAACTTCCTGGCTGAAATCTTGAGATGTTACTTCAGTATTGTAACATAATATTCATTCCTAATCATGCCATCTATTTTGTGAAGTGCACCAGTCCTTACTGCAGCAAAACAACCACACAACATAATGCTGCCACCCTCGTGTTTCACAGTTGGGATTGTGTTCTTAAGCTTCCATGGTTCTCTCTTTTTCTGACAAATGTAACGATGGTCATTATGGCCAGACAGTTCAATTTTAGTTTTATCAGATTATAGGACATGTCTCGAAAAATGTAAGTCTTTGTTCCTGTGTGCATTTGCAAAAATGAATCTGGAAAAATGGAGGAGCTGGAAGGCAGGGCTGGTCCTGAAGGGGCGATGGTCCCATCTAGTACAGGCATGATATTCATTGCGAGTGTAATTGAGACTGGTGATGGTGTGCCACTTGATAGCTGGCCAGAGGGGCTGCACTGGGTTGACTGGGTTCTTGGGGCTTACAGCATGCAATGGGGGTTATGTGGCGATACCAACAGGAACAATCCTGGCTTAGGGATAAGAGGTTTATTAATTTCTATGGGCTACCTGGAGATGCCACATACATGGCAGGTCTATGCCTAATCTGATTTTGATTTCTGCACATGCTTAAAGAGGATCTGTCACCCCCTGGTGCATGGCAAACTAAATGCACCACTAAATGCAGCATGCCTGCTGCATTCAAGGATGGGCTTCCCCATGTTTCTAGCCTCCCTGTACCCTGAGAAATAAACTTTAGAAAGCTTACATATAGTGAGTCCGGAGGGCATTCCTGGTAATGGAGTCAGCGCTGCACGGGGCTTCTACCTGCCTCCGGCCGCTCTGTGCCACCTCCTTCTGCTCTGCTCCTCCCCCTGTGTGTGCATCCCCCTCCTCACCTGCTTCGGCATGTAAGTGTCTGATCTCACGCAGGTTCATAGCAAGGACTTGTCAGAAGTGGGAGCCGGTGGCTGACGTCACAGCCTCACTGTGCACCTGCATGAGATCTCACTTTAGGAAAATTGAGTCTTGATTTACATTTTGGTAAATATTTTTTGTTTTCCAAAACATTGAGCTCTGTGGGTACTTTAACATTTGAATCACGTCTTGAGGAATACAGTAGTTTAATTTGTGTTTGAATGTTTGATGGATTTTTTCCCATAGTCTTTCTTCACTATCTTTCAATCTACATGTATTCTTAATTGTCTTGAAGGGAATCAGTTGATTCTTTTTGTCGAGAATATTTGAGGTATACTGAATTCCAGATTTTTTCCAGGAGTCTACTTACAATCTTGTGGAAATTGATTCAAGACTCTATAAAGGGATCCAATTTGGCAGAGAGGTAGAATGACAAATGGTAGATTTAGCAACCAGATATCTCCAGGATTGGATAGCAGCTTTGACTGTGCACTCCCTGGGCAGTCGCCTAAATTTGTCACACAGAAATGAGAGTGCCACAGGTCCAAAGCCACCTTGTGTATAGCTGGATTCTTTTATAGTTAACCAGCTAGATCTATCTTTCTCTTCCTTAATATAAAGAAATTGCTGCAACACTGAACACATATATGAAGGGGAACAAGCTAAATGGCTATAATATGAATTTCAGGATTGTCTGTGCAGCTAAGGAATGCATATGGGATAAGTGAACATAGTAAATACTATCTACTATATAATTGCCGTAGCACGTTTTCTGTCGGACCCCGCACGTCGTGGCTATGTCACACTGTGACGTCACCACGCCGTGCGAGGCATTGCCCGCGTAGCGGGCATTGCGACCGCCGCTGTCATCCCGCCACTCGGCATGAGGGGCCCATTGCCTCCACCCCCTGGGGGGCCCCGTGCTAACACCAGCCGCCCGCCGTGCGCCCGGAGAAGAGGGAGGACGGAACTTCCTGTCCGGCAGCTCTGCCCGCCCCTCCTCTCCTCCTACAGCACACGCACGCCGGTGGCGGTGAGTCTGCACTCCCCCCGGCCCTCACATCTGTATGACAGCACCCCCCCCCTCCAGCCTCCGCTCTCCCCTCCAGCCTCCGTTCTCCTCTCCAGCCTCCCTTATGCCCTCCAGCCTCTGCCATCCAGCCTCCGCTCTCCCCTCCAGCCTATCCCCTCCAGCCTCCGCTCTCCCCTCCAGCCTCCGCTCTGCCCTCCAGCCTCCGCTCTCCCCTCCAGCCTCCGCTCTCCCCTCCAGCCTCCGCTCTCCTTTCCAGCCTCCGCTCTCCCCTCCAGCCTCCGCTCCCCTCCAGCCTCCGTCTCTCCCTCCAGCCTCCGCTCTCCCCTCCAGCCTCTGCCCTCCAGCCTCCGCTCTGCCCTCCAGCCTCCGCTCTGACCTCCAGCCTCCGCTCTGACCTCCAGCCTCTGACCTCCAGCCTCTGACCTCCAGCCTCCGCTCTGACCTCCAGCCTCCGCTCTGCCCTCCAGCCTCCGCTCTGCCCTCCAGCCTCCACTCTGCCCTCCAGCCTCCGCTCTGACCTCCAGCCTCTGACCTCCAGCCTCCGCTCTGACCTCCAGCCTCCGCTCTGACCTCCAGCCTCTGACCTCCAGCCTCTGACCTCCAGCCTCCGCTCTGCCCTCCAGCCTCCGCTCTGCCCTCCAGCCTCCGCTCTGCCCTCCAGCCTCCGCTCTGCCCTCCAGCCTCTGCTCTGCTCTCCAGCCTCCGCTCTGCCCTCCAGCCTCTGCCCTCCAGCCTCCGCTCTGACCTCCAGCCTCCGCTCTGACCTCCAGCCTCCGCTCTGACCTCCAGCCTCTGACCTCCAGCCTCCGCTCTGACCTCCAGCCTCCGCTCTGCCCTCCAGCCTCCACTCTGCCCTCCAGCCTCCGCTCTGCCCTCCAGCCTCCGCTCTGCCCTCCAGCCTCTGCCCTCCAGCCTCCGCTCTGCCCTCCAGCCTCCGCTCTGCCCTCCAGCCTCTGACCTCCAGCCTCCGCTCTGACCTCCAGCCTCCGCTCTGACCTCCAGCCTCTGACCTCCAGCCTCTGACCTCCAGCCTCCGCTCTGCCCTCCAGCCTCCGCTCTGCCCTCCAGCCTCCGCTCTGCCCTCCAGCCTCCGCTCTGCCCTCCAGCCTCTGCCCTCCAGCCTCCGCTCTGACCTCCAGCCTCCGCTCTGACCTCCAGCCTCCACTCTGACCTCCAGCCTCTGACCTCCAGCCTCCGCTCTGACCTCCAGCCTCCGCTCTGCCCTCCAGCCTCCGCTCTGCCCTCCAGCCTCCGCTCTGCCCTCCAGCCTCTGCCCTCCAGCCTCCGCTCTGACCTCCAGCCTCCGCTCTGACCTCCAGCCTCTGACCTCCAGCCTCCGCTCTGACCTCCAGCCTCCGCTCTGCCCTCCAGCCTCCGCTCTGCCCTCCAGCCTCCGCTCTGCCCTCCAGCCTCTGCCCTCCAGCCTCCGCTCTGCCCTCCAGCCTCCGCTCTGACCTCCAGCCTCCGCTCTGACCTCCAGCCTCCGCTCTGACCTCCAGCCTCCGCTCTAACCTCCAGCCTCTGCTCTCCCTCCAGCCTCCGCTCTCCCCTCCAGCCTCCGCTCTCCTCTCCAGCCTCTGCTCTGCCCTCCAGCCTCTGCTCTGCCCTCCAGCCTCTGCTCTGCCTTCCAGCCTCCGCTCTGCCTTCCAGCCTCCGCTCTCCCCTCCAGCCTCTCCCTTCCAGCCTCCGCTTTCCCCTCCAGCCTCCGCTCTCCCCTCCAGCCTCCGCTTTCCCCTCCAGCCTCCGCTCTCCCCTCCAGCCTCCGCTCTCCTCTCCAGCCTCCGTTCTCCCCTCCAGCCTCTGCCCTAAAGCCTCTGCCCTCCAGCATCTCCCCTCCAGCCTTTCCCCTCCAGCCTCTCCTTTCCAGCCTCCAGCCAATCCCCTCCAGCCTCCAGCCAATCCCCTCCAGCCTCCGCTCTCCCCTCCAGCCTCCGCTCTCCCCTCCAGCCTCTGCTCTCCCCTCCAGCCTCCGTTCTCCCCTCCAGCCTCTGCCCTAAAGCCTCTGCCCTCCAGCCTCTCCCCTCCAGCCTTTCCCCTCCAGCCTCTCCTTTCCAGCCTCCAGCCAATCCCCTCCAGCCTCCAGCCAATCCCCTCCAGCCTCCGCTCTCCCCTCCAGTCTCTGCTCTCTCTTCCAGCCTCCGCTCTACCCTCCAGCCTCTGCCCTCTCCTACAGCCTCCGCACTCCCTTCCAGCCTCCGCACTCCCTTCCAGCCTCCGCTCTGCCCTCCAGCCTCCGCTCTGTCCTCCAGCATCCGCTCTCCCCTCCAGCCTCCGCTCTCCCCTCCAGCCTCTGCCCTCTCCTCCAGCCTCCGCACTCCCTTCCAGCCTCCGCTCTGCCCTCCAGCCTCCGCTCTGCCCTCCAGCATCCGCTCTCCCCTCCAGCCTCCGTTCTCCCCTCCAGCCTCCGCTCTCCCCTCCAGCCTCCGCTCTCCCCTCCAGCCTCTGCCCTCCAGCATCCGCTCTCCCCTCCAGCCTTTCCCCTCCAGCCTCCCCTCTCCCCTCCAGCCTCTGCCCTCCAGCCTCTGCCCTCCAACCTCCGCTCTCCCCTTTAGCCTCTCCCCTCCAGCCTCCGCTCTCCCCTACAGCCTCTGCCCTCCAGCCTCTGCCCTCCAGCCTCCGCTCTCCCCTCCAGCCTCTCCCCTCCAGCCTCCGCTCTGCCCTCCAGCCTCCGCTCTGCCCTCCAGCCTCCGCTCTGCCCTCCAGCCTCTGCTCTGCCCTCCAGCCTCCGCTCTGCCCTCCAGCCTCCGCTCTGCCCTCCAGCCTCCGCTCTCCCCTCCAGCCTCTGCTCTCCCCTCCAGCCTCCGCTCTGCCCTCCAGCCTCTGCTCTGCCCTCCAGCCTCTGCTATGCCCTCCAGCCTCTGCTCTGCCCTCCAGCCTCTGCTCTGCCCTCCAGCCTCCGCTCTACCCTCCAGCCTCCGCTCTCCTCTCCAGCCTCCGTTCTCCCCTCCAGCCTCTGCCCTAAAGCCTCTGTCCTCCAGCCTCTGCCCTCCAGCCTTTCCCCTCCTGCCTCTCCTTTCCAGCCTCCAGCCAATCCCCTCCAGCCTCCAGCCAATCCCCTCCAGCCTCCGCTCTCCCTTCCAGCCTCTGCTCTCCCTTCCAGCCTCCGCTCTCCCCTCCAGCCTCTGCCCTCCAGCCTCTGCTCTGCCCTCTAGCCTCTGCCCTCCCCTCCAGCCTCCGCTCTCC
Organism: Allobates femoralis; assembly: GCA_033576535.1. Lineage (NCBI taxonomy): Eukaryota > Metazoa > Chordata > Amphibia > Anura > Aromobatidae > Allobates > Allobates femoralis. Next base: position 502,683,107 of record JARQOC010000001.1, on the reverse strand, counting down.
CCTCCAGCCTCCGCTCTCCTCACCCCTCCATATGCAATGTACAGTATCTACTATATAATTGCCGTAGGCACTTTCGTGTGGGTACCCGAAAAGACCGTGGCTATGTCACTCTGTGACGTCAGCACGGCGAAGCATTGGCCGCGTAGCGGCCAATGCGAGTCGCTGGCCTGCGCGAGCAATGGCCGCGAGGCCATTGCTCGCGCAGGCTGAGGACGAGCAATGCGAGTCGCTGGCTTGCGCGAGCAATGGCCGCGAGGCCATTGCTCGCGCAGGCTGAGTACGAGCAGTGGCCGCGAAGCGGCCATTGCGAGTCGCTGTCCGAAAATCGAACCAGAGGCTCGGCCTCAAAGTTAACGATTTACCGGTCAGGTAGCGCGAGCAATGGCCGCGAGGCCATTGCGAGTCGCTGCCTGAGCCGCGCTTCTAATTGGTCGGCGCCAGCGAGTCGTTACACTTGCGGCGCGCTTGCGGTAATCCTCATACAAAGTATAGTATTCTAGACACCCGATGCATTTGCATCGGGCTCACAGCTAGTACTGGAATAAATGAATTGAGAGACTTAGCTTCATCACTGACGTCACTGCGAAGAGCCCGGTAACATTTTACAGGCTTCTACCCTACCTAACCATGATATATCTATTTTGGAAATATGTAGGATATCAAATTGTATAGTGAATATAGTAAATTTGTATCAGTGATGTTAGACAGGGGTTTGGTAAGTTTTATGCTGAGGTAATCTAAATTCTCACTTTCCCAAGATAACTAGTTTCCAGTTTTGGTATGTTTAGAAGTTCCGGATCAATGTTCAGATGGAGAATTTGGGTTTTGTGTAGGTTGATCTGTAGTGCGAGATATGCGAGAATTCCTCAATAGTAGCTAGAAAATTTAGCAATGAGTTTAGCGGGTCTGTGAGAATAAGGATTATTATCATCCGCAAATAAGCTAATCTTGAACTGTCTATGTTGGGTATGTATGCCTTAAATGAGGGGCTTCATCCAGATTTTTTCCAATAGCAGCTCTATGAATGGATCAATAAGGTGGGGGAAAGAGGACATCCTTGATGCGTACCATTCGTTAAAATGATTTCTTCTGAGAGCATATTATTTGTAAGGACTTTCATGGATGTATTGAAGTAAAGAGCGTGAATGACATTAATAATATTCCTCCTGAATCCGACCCACCCCAGGGTTTCAAAAAGACAGCGGATCCTGTTGAACGCTTTTTTTGTGTCGACAGACCACTAGGGCTGGAGTCTTGGTTCTCTCTATATGGACGAACAGACTTATGGCTCGTCTTGTAGCATCAGCGGTGCCTCTCCTCTGTACGAACCGTATCTGATCTTTATGGAGTAGCTTTGAAATTACTTTCTGAATCCTAGTTGTTAGAGTTATGGTGATGATATTCAGATCTGTATTTAACAACGAGATGGATCTGTAGTTTCCTACATTCACTTTGTCTCCTTTGCTTTTCGGGATCACTGTGCTGTTGCATTTCTTTTGGGAGATGGTTATTGTTAGCAGTTAATGAGTTGAATATTCTAGTGAGGTATGGAGAAAAGGATTCTTTGAAAGTGATGTAAAACTCATTCTGGAAACCACCTGGTCCCGGAGATTTGCACTTTTTGAGACAATTGATAGCATCTATAATTTCTGTTTTGGTGTAAGGTGAGTTCAGGTAATCTAAGGCTGGCTTCACACTGCAGTTTTTCACTGATCAGTGTCCATCCAGTTCGTTTGCCAAAACCCGGAGAGGAACCAGGAGAAGAACTTGCATAGAAAAAGTATACCGTATATACTCGTGTATAAGCCGACCCGTGTATAAGCCGACCCCCCTACTTTTGCCCCCAAAACTTGGGAAAATCTATTGACTCGTGTATAAGCCGAAGGTGGACCTCAGTACAGGTATACAGCCCCCAGCAGTGTGGTATACAGCAGCCTCCCCAGTGGTATATACAGGCCCCAGCAGTGTTACAGCAGCAGCCCCAGTGGTATATACAGCAGCAGCCCCAGTGGTAGTATACAGCAGCCCCAGAGGTATATACAGCAGCCCCAGTGGTAGTATACAGCAGCAGCCCCAGTGGTAGTATACACGCAGCCCCAGTAGTATATACAGCCCCAGTGGTAGTATACACGCAGCCCCAGTAGTATATACAGCCCCAGTGGTATATACAGCCCCAGTGGTAATATACACGCAGCCCCAGAGGTATATACAGCCCCAGTGGTAGTATACAGCAGCCCCAGTGGTATATACAGCCCCAGTGGTAGTATACACGCAGCCCCAGTAGTATATACAGCCCCAGAGGTATATACAGCCCCAGTGGTAGTATACAGCAGCCTCAGTGGTATATACAGCCCCAGTGGTAGTATCCAGCAGCCCCAGTAGTATATACAGCCCCAGTGGTAGTATCCAGCAGCCCCAGTAGTATATACAGCCCCAGTGGTAGTATACATACAGCCCCAGTGGTATAGACAGCCCCAGTGGTAGTATATAGCAGCCCCAGTGGTAGTATATAGCATCCCCAGCAGCCCCAGTAGTATATACAGCCCCAGTGGTAGTATCCAGCAGCCCCAGTAGTATATACAGCCCCAGTGGTAGTATACATACAGCCCCAGTGGTATAGACAGCCCCAGTGGTAGTATATAGCAGCCCCAGTGGTAGTATATAGCATCCCCAGCAGCCCCAGTAGTATATACAGCCCCAGTGGTAGTATCCAGCAGCCCCAGTAGTATATACAGCCCCAGTGGTAGTATCCAGCAGCCCCAGTAGTATATACAGCCCCAGTGGTAGTATACATACAGCCCCAGTGGTATAGACAGCCCCAGTGGTAGTATATAGCAGCCCCAGTGGTAGTATATAGCATCCCCAGCAGCCCCAGTAGTATATACAGCCCCAGTGGTAGTATCCAGCAGCCCCAGTAGTATATACAGCCCCAGTGGTAGTATACATACAGCCCCAGTGGTAGAGACAGCCCCAGTGGTAGTATATAGCAGCCCCAGTGGTAGTATATAGCATCCCCAGCAGCCCCAGTAGTATATACAGCCCCAGTGGTAGTATCCAGCAGCCCCAGTAGTATATACAGCCCCAGTGGTAGTATACATACAGCCCCAGTGGTAGAGACAGCCCCAGTGGTAGTATATAGCAGCCCCAGTGGTAGTATATAGCATCCCCAGCAGCCCCAGTAGTATATACAGCCCCAGTGGTAGTATCCAGCAGCCCCAGTAGTATATACAGCCCCAGTGGTAGTATACATACAGCTCCAGTGGTAGTATATAGGGCCCCAGCAGGGCCCCCCTCATAGTTTGGTGCCCCCACCTAACTTGCTGGCCCCCCCCCGCATGCAGCGCTGCGCATATACATTACCTGTCTAGCAGCTGTCACCCTCCGGTGGCGGATCGCGGCTCCCGGCTCCGGCTTCCATCTTCATCTCTGTCTTCCTGCTTTGTGGCCGGGGCTCATCGCGATGACGTCATCGCGACGCCGGCTGGTCACGTGACAAGCAGGAAGACAGAGAGGAAGATGGAAGCCGGAGCCGGGAGCCGCGATCCGCCACCGGAGGGTGACAGCTGCTAGACAGGTAATGTATGAGCGCAGCGCTGCATGCGGGGGGGCCCAGCAAGTTAGGTGGGTGCGCCAAACTTTGAGGGGGACCGTATTGACTTGCGTATAAGCCAAGGGGGGACTTTTCAGCCCAATTTTTGGGCTGAAAAACTCGGCTTATACGCGAGTATATACGGTAATTGAAAGATTGACACCTGTTCTAGGTTTTGGAGACACTCCTGGTTTTGGCACACAAACTGGATGGACACTGATCAATGAAAAAGTGCAGTGTGAAGCCAGCCTTAGTCCTCATTGGATAAGCATGGGAGTTTAATGGAGTCTAGAAACGAGGTAATTTTAGATGCGAAGGGGATAATTTCTGTAGGGTCATCTTCGAGATTATACAATCTTCTATAGAATTTAGCGAATGTGTCTGATATATCTTGTGGTGATTTGTAAATTACATTATTTTTTTGTTTCAGCATTACATTACTGCACAGGATTGCAAATTGTTATTTGCGGAAAAATATTACCGTATATACTCGTGTATAAGCCGAGTTTTTCAGCCCAAAAATTGGGCTGAAAAGTCACCCCCTCGGCTTATACACGGGTCAATACGGTAATATATGTGGTGGGGGCTGTGTCCGGGTGCTGGGGAGGCTGGAGGAGGCGGGGGGGCTGATGAGTGAGCGGCCCGTCACGTGGGGCCGCTCATTAGATATGCACGGCTCCCCCCGCCCATCACAGCGGCAGGGGGAGCCGTGCATACAGCCTCCCAGTGTATACAGCAGCCCCCCAGTGTACACAGCAGCCCCCCAATGGCACTAGCCCCCCCATCATGGAAAGAGCCCCCCACACTTTGCAGAGCTCCCCCGCTGCTTTATCTTACCATCCGGGGTCTTCGCCGCGGGTCCGGCGCGCTGTGTTCAGGTCTCACGTGACCCGGCGCGATGACGTCATTCCACTGCGACCGCCGGGTCACATGAGACCGGGAACACAGCGCGCGAGGAAGGACTGGAGGGCCCGCGGTGAAGAAGACCCTGGATGGTAAGATAAAGCAGCGGGGGGGGCTCTGCAAAGTGTGGGGGGCTTCTTCCCATGATGGGGGGGTGACTGCCACTGGGGCCTGCTGTATACCTCTGGGGCTGCTGTATATACCCTGGGGCCTGCTGTATACCTCTGGGGCCTGCTGTATATTTCTGGGGCCTGCTGTATACCTCTGGGGCCTGCTGTATATACCCTGGGGCCAGCTGTATATACCCTGGGGCCTGCTGTATATACTCTGGGGCCTGCTGTATACCTCTGGGGCCTGCTGTATACCTCTTGGGCCTGCTGTATACCTCTGGGGCCTGCTGTATATACCCTGGGGCCAGCTGTATATACCCTGGGGTCTGCTGTATACCTCTGGGGCCTGCTGTATACCTCTGGGGCCTGCTGTATATACCCTGGGGCCTGCTGTATACCTCTGGGGCCTGCTGTATATACCCTGGGGCCTGCTGTATATACCCTGGGGCCTGCTGTATATACCCTGGGGCCTGCTGTATATACTCTGGGGCCTGCTGTATATACTCTGGGGCCTGCTATATATACCCTGGGGCCTGCTGTATATACCCTGGGGCCTGCTGTATATACCCTGGGGCCTGCTGTATATACCCTGGGGCCTGCTGTATACCTCTGGGGCCTGCTGTATACCTCTGGGGCCTGCTGTATATACCCTGGGGCCTGCTGTATACCTCTGGGGCCTGCTGTATATACCCTGGGGCCTGCTGTATATACCCTGGAGCCTGCTGTATACCTCTGGGGCCTGTTGTATACCTCTGGGGCCTGCTGTATACCTCTGGGGCCTGCTGTATACCTCTGGGGCCTGCTGTATATACCCTGGGGCCTGCTGTATATACCCTGGGGCCTGCTGTATACCTCTGGGGCCTGCTGTATACCTCTGGGGCCTGCTGTATATACCCTGGGGCCAGCTGTATATACCCTGGGGCCAGCTGTATATACCCTGGGGCCTGCTGTATATACCCTGGGGCCTGCTGTATATACCCTGGGGCCTGCTGTATATACTCTGGGGCCTGCTATATATACCCTGGGGCCTGCTGTATATACCCTGGGGCCTGCTGTATATACCCTGGGGCCTGCTGTATATACCCTGGGGCCAGCTGTATATACCCTGGGGCCTGCTGTATATACCCTGGGGCCTGCTGTATATGCCTCTGGGGCCTGCTGTATATGCCTCTGGGGCCTGCTGTATATGCCTCTGGGGCCTGCTGTATATGCCTCTGGGGCCTGCTGTATGCCTCTGGGGCCTGCTGTATACCTCTGGGGTCTGCTGTTTATACCTTTAGGGATGCTGTATATACCACTGGGGAGGCTGCTGTATACTACCACTGGGGAGGCTGCTGTATACTACCACTGGGGAGGCTGCTGTATACTACCACTGGGGAGGCTGCTTTATACTACCACTGGGGCTGCTGCTGTATACTACCACTGGGAGGCTGCTGTATACCACACTGCTGGGGGCTGTATACCTGTGCTGGGGTCCACCCTCGGCTTATACACGAGTCAATAGGTTTTCCCAAGTTTTGGGGGCAAAAGTAGGGGGGTCGGCTTATACAAGGGTCGGCTTATACACGAGTATATACGGTATTTAAAAACAGGCAGGGAAATGTTTTACCTCAAAAAAAGAATGAGCTATGATCCCGGGTTGTAATATCTGTATACTCTTTTGTGTCCTCCCCTGCCCAGGATCAAACCATGCACCATGCATGGTCAGACACATCCATTAAAACCCCTTTAAGTTTGAAATATAATTTGCATTTATAGTTCATTATTTTTTGATATTCAGGACATTTAGTATACTAGGAGTTAGATGATGAAACAGCAACTTTACAATGGACATTGCCACATTTATTTTGACAAACTCCTTTGTGAAGACCCTTTTTTAATCTTGTATTTTTGGAACCAAAGCCTCATGACACTGAGCACAAGCCACTGGAATGTGGTGTTGATATAGGCTGACAGCTCTGATGTAGCCAGAAGGTTTTCAGAATTGAGATAATCAGATTGTGCTCCAACCTGTTAAATAAATTATGATATATTGTGTACATTCTATTGAATAAAAAAGAATGACTGCAGCATCACAGTCTGGTGTAATATGTTAAGACTCCAGATCAAAAAGAAATGGAAGGATATGGATATTACAAGATGTAGTAATGTTCCACTATACAGCTGGAGCACATTTAAAGAATAGTTCGCATTTACTCCTGTCTTGCTCATGTCAGCAGCTGCTCTGGATCAGTGTCCTATCTGGCTCAAATTGCCCAAGCAACATAATTCACGTCAAGAATGAATGAAGCCAAATTAATACTTTGTATCAAGTTACATACACTGAAACAGAGATGTGCGCCATAATACCAGTAACATGTGACGATTACCCCTTCAAAAAGGCCATTATCAGGTCTGACAGCTTTAATTAGTTAAGAATTAATAGAAAGATGGGAATAAGGCTAGGGTCACATTTGGGAACTTGCATCCGTTGTAAGGATGCATTAAAGCAGAGGTCCCCAACTCCAGGCCTCGAAGGCCGCCACAGTGCAGGTTTTCAGGATCTCCTTAGTATTGCACAGGTGCTAATGTGATCATCTGCACAGGTAATGATTCCAAGCCCTGTGCAATACTAAGGAAATCCTGACAACCTGCACTGTTGGCAGCCCTTGAGGCCTGAATTTGGGGACCTCTGCATTAAAGGATCCTTTTTTTCCCCTTGCCTTTCTTATGGCATGTTTTTTCATCTTTAGTGCATGTGTTAACGCATGGTACATACTGTATATGTAGTGCAGGTTCTCTGCTGTGCAAGTTCTGTATACACAGGGCGATGCACCACCAAGAGCAATTATTTTTTTGTATTTTGCAAAAGATCATTTCACACGATGAATAAACACTTTGCTCAGTTATCAAGTGATCTTCTTTACACTGAAAGATTATTGTGAAAAAACGGGTTAAAGAACGTTTATTCACAATTATCATTGGCTAGGGTCACACTTAAAAATAGAATTGTGTTCACCGCATCCAGATCCGGATAAGGTGAACGCAATTGGCTTCAGTCAAGCCGCAATCTCTTAACTGGATTGCTGAAGCTGCAATCCGGTAACCAGATTGCTCTGGATGTGTAATCCGGAGCAATCTGGTTACCGGATAGTTTGCTCATCCCTGCTGCTGCAGGGATGAGCAAACTGTTCTCGGTGTTTAAAAAGATGAAAATTTATTAATAAATGTGTCTATAATGTCTCTAGGGGGTGCCTACCCTCCCTAGAGACATACCACTCCCTCAGGTGGGCATATAATGATGTTCTTGCAGATGTATAGTAGCCGGCTCCTGTCGGCTACTGTACATTTTTATTTCCAAGATCAAGTAGGAGCCGCACACAGGATTCTTTTTGCAGCCTTTATTTTTTCTTCTTGTGGGTCTTACAAAGTGGAGGGTGCGGGAGGGAGGACAGGGGAGCAGCCTATACTACGGCCGTTTCACACCGTCAGTCGTACTTCTACGGGTACAATCTCCAAGATTGTACCCATAGAAGCACGACTGATGGTGCGCGAAATGGCCGTAGTATAGGCTGCTCCCCCGTCCTCCCTCCCGCACCCTCCACTTTGTAAGACCCCACAAGAAGAAAAAATAAAGGCTGCAAAAAGAATCCTGTGTGCGGCTCCTACTTGATATTGGAAATAAAAAAGAAAACAATTTGCTTATCCCGGCGGCAGCCGGGATAAGCAAAGTATATGCGGTAACCGCATTGCTCAGGATTATATATCCTGAGCAATCCAGTTACCGCATTGCGGATGTTACAACCGCTCCGAAAACTGCAGCCTGCATGATTTTTCACGCAGGCTGCAGAGACGGAGGCGGTAACCGGATTGCTTGTGAAGCAATCCGGTTTTTATAATAGGCTCCTATGAGAAGCATTTCCTGATCCGGCTTTGAGCTTTTTAAAAGCTCAAAACAGGATCAGGTTTTAAAATAAAAACCTGAAGTGTGACCATAGGCTTTCATAGTAATTGCAGCTTAACACACTGCCAGACTTCAGCTTATCTCCTTGAAAACTAAAAACCTAATCTATTGGAATCCAAATGCCCAATCCTTAGCTCCTATGATATGTGATCTCAAGGGATCTGTTGATATTTATTTCATGTAGAAGTCCCCAACGTCTCTGAACTTGAGAGCCACATTCAGCTCTGAGAGATGGTTGCAAACTACATTGAGCTCTCAGAAAGAGTTGTGAGCCACACTCAGCTCCTAGCCACTTCGTAATAGTGACAAGAAGAACCCTAATTACCGGTATATTAAAAGTTAAAGCTTTTTCACAGAAATCACATTAAAGCAGAATATGAAGATCCAGGGTTTCCTATCAGTGGCATAACTTGAAGGCCATGGGCCCCAAGTGACAGCTCCAACAGGGCCCCCAATAATTGCAAATCTTCAATAGAATTAGTCTTTTTATATAGGCAAAAGGGACTTTTGGGGACCCCTAGGCTCCAGGACCTAGGTGCAATGGCAACTCCTGTATCTCTTGTAGCAATGCCCTTAGATTCTAGCTTACCCTCATTCAGATCTGCTCTTCTGGGCAGAGCTAATCTCAAATGTCACCATCTGGTGACCTTCTCTTCTTAGGCTGGGGTCACACATACCAATCCACTTTTTTGAGGCTTTAGAAAAATGGATCCATTAAATTTAGGGTGCCAATAGTGTCTCCTGAGCTCCTAGCCATTTTTTAGACTTAGGCTAGGGTCACACTTGGCATGCGTTTTTTGCATCTTTTAGGCAGCATGCGTTTTTGGGCTGCGTTTTTGCTGTTAGGTGTGGAGCAGCCTTAAAAAATGCATGCAAAAACGCATGGTACATTTAGTGCCTTGCAAAAACGCATGCATTTCCCATAGGACCCCATGTTAAAAGAAGCATTTTGTAAAAAACGCATGCGTTTTTGAAAAAGCCCCCAAAAATACTGCATGCAGTATTTTTTGGTGCTGAGCCAAAAACGCATCCCAAAAACGCATGGTACATTCAGACATGCGTTTTGCTATTGGGGCATGCATTTTTGCATGGGAGCCTATGGATAACGTTTTTGTATGCGTTTTCACAAAACGCAAGTCTCAAAAACACATGGAAAATCTGCAAGTGGGACCCTAGCCTAAGGCTAGGGTCACACAAACCATCCGTTTTTTAAGGTGCTTTTTTGGCAACCTGCATTTTTGCATGCGTTTTTGCTGATAGGTGTGGGGGATCCTTAAAAAACGCATGCAAAAACGCATGTACCATTTAGTGCCATATAAAAACGCATGCGTTTCCCAATACTTTTGTCTGGCCCATTTTGGAGTTTTGTGTGAAATGATCAATGTTTTGCTTTTTGCTTCATTCTCTTTTGTGTTTTTTCATTGAAGACAAATTAAATGAAGATAATAATACCAAAGAATTTCTGATTGCAATCATTTTCAGAAAGAAACTGAGTATTATCTGACAGAATTGCAGGGGTGTCAATACGTTTGGCCACAACTGTAGCTGCAGACTTGTGAATCCTAATGTCATATGCACAGGGTGCTGTGAGGATCCACCGATGTCTGAGCCGAAAACGCCATTCAAGTGGTTATGAGTATGCAATATGATGCACTTTCATTAATGAGGCAGCGCTCATCTAGACAGAACATGGTTTGGAGTATGCATATCGCCAGCACCACAAGGCTAAATCCCACCTCTGTCCCTAAGTGGGTCCAAGACACTAACAAGGGAAAGGACTAAATACCGGTGGCGGGAGGATTGTCTTCTCATTGCTCCCGTCAATACCGGATAGGCGTGAGAAGTACCGTTTAGTAATAGACCTGGGAACTGGCGATCTTTAGTGTGGTTGACAGGAGAGCTAAAGCTAAACACAGACCAAGAAAGTTATTGTAGAGACACCTCTGACAGACTCTGGAAAAGCCTCAAAAATCTGCGGCTACAACCCCCGGTGAATCACACCGTACCGTGTACCTTATCCACCTGGTACCAGTAAAGAACTGTTTGAGCTAATCTGGTCTCTGGCATTAATTATTCGTCGCCCGGAGGGCCTCCACAGCATCGTAGAAGCTGGGATTACGACTCCCCTCATCCACCCCGCTGCATTGAGGTAAAAGCTCTGCTTGTGGGGAGCTGTACTATCAAAGATGCTTCACTATCACCTCAGCGGCCGGCTGCAGTACTGATAACCACATTACCAGTTACCACAGGTGGTGTCGCATTTCCCTATCCTCAACCATCACCCCCATCACCCAATTGAGTGCCCAGGGTACGGAACCGGAAACTGACCAGCCGTAATTCCCTTCCACCACCATCCTCATTCCAAGTAACCCCTTCCCTACCGGCCCGACTCAAAACTGGCATCACAAACAGGATCCCGTGCCCGGTAAAAACCGGTACTGTGTGCCTTAAATTGGACTTTTATTGACTGAACTTTATTACGCCCAAAATGGCGGGCCTAGAGATGTGACTGAAATGTGCTGACCCAGGGACGTGCCTCAGTCCCTCATCAAGGAAGACCCATGCAAGAGGCATCAAACTGGCTCCCCAACCCCCCCTACCATCAAACAACCAAGAGGGCAGGTTGGGAACTGGACCACACCAGCTCGGGACTATAAAAAGTGAACAGGGTGTGGCCGGAAGCCTGAACGAGAGACCTTGGCTGCTACCGGACCTGTTACTCATCAGCGGCCTGTTCACAATGTCAGTACCAATGATCTCTGACTTGATCAGGGAAGTCGAGGAGGGTATGAGAGCCGACCATGCTGCCCCGGGGGTGCCCACCCTGGAAACTGTGGAGGTGGACATCAATTTCTGGGGAGCACCCTTGCGAGATTTGCGAGCCCAATTCCAGTAGACCATGGAGTGGACTGTCCAGCATTGGAGTGCCGAGATGGTCTTACAGCTGAGCCGTAGGATGGAACAACAACAGGGGCCCGTGCTAGACCCAGAACCTGGAGTGTCGGTGGAGCCAGAAACCGAGCACCCAGTAGCCGGAGATGCCGCCCGCACAGATCCACTGCAAGCTGCTACAGCCAGAGTAAAAGCACTCCAGGTCGATGACCAGAACCCTGTTCTGGAGAGTCCCGAGCCAGAAGAAGACACTTCCGACACAGAGCCTGACGAGTAGGAGGCCGCAAACCATGAGACCTGATCCTGTTTTCCGAGGAGCCCGACCTAATTGTGGAGGAATTCGTAGAAGAATGATCTAACCACCAGTCGTGTTCTGGGGAGGAGGACTGAGAGGAAGGAGCAGTCAGCAGCGCAGAGGCATCAGGGCCCCCCGAGCTATGGTGGGTCGATCGCCTGGAACAACAAAAAGACCGGGCCAGTATGAAGAAGAGGCGGCCTCCAGCCCCGACCCCGCATTCCTGGCAACTCTTCGGGAGACCACAGTTTCAGAATGACAATGCGGAACGGCAAAGGCGACGAGAAGCATAGAGCATAGAAGGCTAATGAAATGGAGACCCACCAGGCCCACGCCGTTGCCAGGACCCAACCACCACTGCCACTGGACCAAATAAGGAAAGGTACTGTGACGGCATTTAACCTTGTCACTGGATACGGCTTTGCCTGGGATGTAGGCCTCTATGAAGAGGTCTTTGTGGGAAGAACAGAGGTCGAACCCCACCTCTCGAAAGGCCACCCAGATTGTTACCTGTACCAGAGGGATCCTATAAGCGCTATTCATAATAAAGAGAAAGCGTTGACATAACCAAAGCACACCACAAAGTCAAGCAAATTGTAAGATTATATAAACTTTATTAGACACATAGAAACACAGTTAAAACCAATTAAAAACAATACACAGATACACAGCCACAGAAGTATCAGACACAATAGTAGTAAGAGGAACCCTCCAGCGTCCAGATAACAGTAGTATCAAGCTAATCCAGGAAAATAACAGATTCAGGTAAAAGGTGGTTAAAAAAAAAAAAACGTGTAATGACGATGACTTCCACAACAAAGGAGGTAAATAGAGGTCCCTAGGTAACCCACAATCTGCAGGGTCCCAGAGCATATAATACCCCTGTCTAAATTCATTGTTAAGTGTGCGATTTCCTTTGTTGAACCTGCCAAGATTCACACGAACTTGAATGTGAACTTTTGGTGTTAGAGCCTGATTGAATTAAGTCAGAGACTAAACACCCTGCCCCCGTTGGGCCGATATGGACTAGAATAAATGTTTTGTTTGCAACGTCTGAAGCCCAGTGCCTCACGCAAGGGAAGAAGACAAAGTAATCGTATTGTTTTGGTTATGTTTAGGGCCACGTCACACACACAGATATCTGTTCAGATATTGTTCGCAGATCTCTGGTTGCAGTGAAATCATGGACACCTTGTACCATTTGTAGACGGCCACAAAATAGTACAAATGTGTCCATGATTTCACTGCAACCAGAGATCTGTTACTAATATCTGCACAGATATCTGTGTGTGTGACGTGGCCCTTAGTCGTAACCCGGTTAATATGTTAATAAAAAGTTAAGCTCAAACCCAGTTTGGTTGTGACACTCGCGGACGAGTGTATTTAACAAGGGGTGTGTGGCGCCCCTCTGGAGGGACGCTGGTGTGAATTCTGCTTGTGGGCTCCCTCCTGTGGTTGTGGCTGGTAATGTGGTTGATCCTGTTTTGCAGTCTTGGTCAGGTGAATTGGATAATTGGAATTCAGACTGGGGTATTTAGGTTTACAGGATTCCCTCAGTCCTTGCCAGTTGTCAATTGTTCCTGGAGGTGTTTCACCTTTGCCTGGTCTCTTCCTGCCCTGCTGCAAAACTTCCAAGCTAAGTGAATGGTTTTGTTTTCTTGCTGTGTGCTTGTTTTGGAATTGTCTATTTCTGCTCAGAGTTGTGGTTTATGTGGATATTTGGTCTGCATGTCTGTCTTAACCTGCTCTCTGTTAGGAAGTTTTCTTCCTAGGATTTAAGTGCTTTTCATTTGTTTTTGGCTTGTACAGCTTTTGGTTGTGTTATTATAGTTGGATTCACAGGAGTTCCGCAGATATAGAGGGAGCCGAGTCTTGAGTAGACTCAGTGGTATTTTTGTATTATCTGCTGTGGATAATTTTGAAAGGATTTTTATACTGACTGAATTGTATTCTGTTCTGTCTTTCCCTATCTAGCTAGACTGGCCTCATTAGCTAAATTCTGTTTTCTGTCTGAGTGTGTATTTTCCTCTCTTACAGTCAATATTTGTAGGGAGCTTTCTATCATTTTGGGGTTCTGCTCTGAGGCAAGATAGAATTCCTGTTTCTATCTTTAGGGGTAGTTAGTTCTCCGGGCGTATTGAGGTGTCTAGGGTATGGTTAGTCACATCCCACGGCTACTTCTAGTTGCGGTGTTAGGTCAGGAACTGCGGTCAGTATAGGTACCCCTTACTCCTGTGAAATATATTCATGCGGCTCCAAGGTCACCGGATCATAACAGGATGTCACAGGGAGGTTCTGCACCCCAAACAGAAGGTGTGGTACCTCCGTAGTCATGGATAAGGAGGAAACCCAGAGTCTGCACAAAAACACACTCACAGGACACCTTATTACAGGGGACTGGTATTCAGTAGGTCCCAGGGGGTGGAGCCTGGAAGAGGGGGAAGATGTGAGTGACCGTTTACACAAGTCAGTCAGACGGTGACAGAAGAGCAGCAGAGACGGATGCAGGGGACCCTGCGGTCGTGACAGGAGGGCACCTCTAAGCTGAGAGGTGACCCAGACAATGAAGGGGGACACTCCAGGACCGCACCACAAGGCTAAATCGCACCTCTGTCCGAAAGTGGGTCCAAGACACCAACAAGGGAGAGGACTAAATACCGGTGGCGGGAGGATTGTCTCCTCATCTCTCCCGTCCGTACCAGAAAGGGGTCAGAAGTACCTTTTAGTAACAGACCTGGGAACTGGCGATCGGGCTCTTTAGTGTGGTTGACAGAGGAGCTAATGCAAAACACAGACCAAGAAAGTTATTGTAGAGACACCTCTGACAGACTCTGGAAAAGCCTTCAAAATGTGCGGCTACAACCCCTGGTTAATCAGACTGTACCGTGTACCTTATTCACCTGTTACCAGTAAAGAACTGTTTGAGCTAATCTGGTCTCTGGCATCAATTATTCGTCGCCCAGAGGGCCTCCACAGCATCATAGATGCTGGGGACTACGACTTCCCTCATCCTCCCCGCTGTATGGAGGTAAAAGCTCTGCCTGTGGGGAGCTGTACCACCAAAGCTGCTTCACTATCACTTTAGCGGCTGGCTGCAGTGCGGGTAACCACATTACCAGGTACTACATGTGGCGTCACGTTCCCCTATCCCCAACCATCACCCCATCAGCCAATTGAGTGCCCAGGGCACGGAAACGGGAACCAACCAGCCGTGATTCCCTTACCCTACCATCCTGGTTCCGAGTAACCTCTTCCCTGCTGGCCCGACTCACCAGCTTTAACACTGGTGAATACTCATTGCACATAGTGTATGCGCTATGATTATTCACAAGTCTGCAGTCACATAGAGTGACTGCACACTTGTGAATATAGCCAGGACAACCCCATTAACCCAATGAAGAAATATCCATTTCTTTTTTTTGCTCAGTTTTTTTTCCTGTTTGCCTTCTTTGAGCCATAACTTATTTTTTTTTGCCCGAAGAGATGTAGTTTTGAGTGACATCATTAAAGTTACCTTGTGATATACTGAAAAAGGCAAAAAAAAGTTATGTAATACTGAAAACACTTTATTTTAGTCCTCTTGTGGGACTAGAACCTGTGATTACGTATACTCTACTTCTGCAGTACATTGTAAAATAAGCTTTGTTTTATTAGAATACAAACATGGCTGACATGGGGGCGATCATAAGCTCTATGGCTGTGATCAGTTGTCAAGACAACACCATCTGCACCATGTGATCGTATAATGGAGTGGGGACAGCTTCAATCTCAGCAGTTACATTTCGGTGATGTCTAGATATCACAAGTAGGGCATGTGCTGCATGGAGCAGCGTCAGCTACTTGCAGAGATTATCCAGGACTATATTATTTTTTTTTATTATGGGTCTAACAACTAACAGTCAGGTAGTTGCTAATTAATTACCTGCCTGTTCTTCTCAGCATCAGTTCAGATTGATCACATGTGAGAACCAAAGGATTCACTTAGGATACAGCAGGTCACAATGGAAACGGAGCCAGATGATTACTTGTCAAAAAGATCCTTTACTTAGCATCACCACGGATACGGAATTAATCAAGTGTCTTCCCCATATTCACCACAAGGAATATTTACATACACCTGATCCAAAGGTCCGAGATCAAAGTGCTGTCCCAAAGACTCCTTCCGACGTGCCCAGAATAACAGGACACATTTGCTATCGAAGTATGGATCAGGAACAGAAAAGTCTTCTCTTTACCAAACCAGTGTAAATGAGTGAGTACACAGCAGAGTGTCTTTGGAGAAGCATTATTGTGAACAAACTTAACAGCAAGTTTACACCTCCAATATTTATATACACTTCAGCAGAAAAGATACCCTATTATCAAACTCTTTGTACAATGCAAGTCTCTTTTAGTACAATATAGTACAGTACAGGCCTGTAGGACTGGCTACAGCCTACTAACTCACATTGGGCATCAAAAAGAATGTTCTTACAACTCCTGTCAAAAAGTGCATACGCGGAGTACATAAGCTCAGTACTTACGGTTACTCAGGGCGGACCTACCATGATGCAACTGGTTCAGCTGCACCAGGGCCCCAACCGGCTAGGGGGCCCATCAAGCCTGCAGGGGGGCCCCCAGCTGACCACCATGACCTTGTGCCAGAGGAGAGGGGGTTAACTGAGGGATGCTGTCTCCTTCTCCTGGCTGAGCCCGTCCCTCCTCTCCTCTGCCGCCCCGACTCCCAGGACTGCACTCGATGCAGGTAGGAGCCGCAGCACATATAGCCAATGCCACCCCCCCCCTGCTCCTCACCATCGGCTGCTGCCCCAGGGCCCCCTGGTCGCAAGGTCCGCCACTGCGGTTACTGATGTATATCCAAGGGAAAGCAGGTCCTAAGAGTTCTGTTAAATACCATGGAGAACAACAGTTTCTTCAGTGACAGAGTCACCATAAGCAGTCCCTTCACACACACATACGCACACACACACGATGAACCGACTGGTCTCACTTTGGAAACACACAGAAACATCCTTCTCAAAGTGATCTCTCTCTGATAGCAGGACTCTGCTTCTTATCAAGGGCGAAACCATCACAGTCCAGCACACTAGCACATGGTATCAATCTGCCGTGACAAGACTGACCAGCGGAAAGCAATCTGGCCATCACAGGTCCACAAATTACTGGCTGTCTGACCACTCTGCTCTGTGCATGTCCAGGTGAAACCTTTTATCCAGTCCATACAGGGGTCCCCCTGGTGGCCTGGGAGAGACACATCAGGTTATGTCACCTATGCATTCTCACAGACTTTTCATGAATGTGATTCTTCTGCTTTACATCAACAGGGCAGCTCTTCTTCTTCTGGACTGCTCTATCTATGGTGTGACTGCTGACATCATGCTGATTTTTAGCTGGCTCCCTGCAGTTAAGCAGCGGGGAGTTCGGTATGAATCAGCTTGATATCAGCAGTGATGCTCCATCAACAGAACAGAGTGGAAGAGAAGCAACTGTTATGTCAATGTGATGTTAGTGCAGGCTACTTAATTCCTGTCAGGAGTGGTCTGTGACTGCTCTTTGCCAGCAGAGAATGGTGATGGACAGAATAGGCAGGTGATTAACAACTACCTGTCTGCCAGTTCTTAGGTCCATCATAAAAAATTAAATACCGTATATACTCACGTATAAGCCGAGTTTTTCAGCCCAAAATTTGGGCTGAAAAGTCCCCCCCTCGGCTTATACGCGAGTCACGGTGTATTTGCTGTGGGGGGGGCTGTGACCGGGGGCTGGAGGAGGCAGGAGGGGGCCGCAGTGACCGCGGGCGGTCACGTGGGCCGCCTCATTAGTGCAATGAATATGCACGGTATCCCCCCGTCCATCAGCGACGGGGGATGCCGTGCATATTGCACTGCACTGGCCCCCAGCAGTAATACACAGCCCCCTCTCCTTATTATGTCTCCCCCAGGCTGCGGCACCTGTCAAAATAACAAACATTTTATACATCACCTCTCCGGCGCAGCTCCTCCGCTCCTCCGGTCCCGGCTTCTTCCTGCTTGTGCCGGTGTCATGTGACCGGGCGCAGGAGATGACGTCATTTCCTGTGCGCGGTCACAGCACTAGAAGCCGGCACAAGCAGGAAGAAGCCGGGACCGGAGGAGCGGAGGAGCTGCGCCAGAGAGGTGATGTATAAAATGTTTGTTATTTTGACAGGTGCCGCAGCCTGGGGGAGACATAATAAGGAGGGGGGCCGTGTGTTACTGCATAGGGGCCTGTATACCACCATTGGGGACCTGTATACACTGCAGAGGGGGCCTGTATACACTGCTGCACAGGGGCCTGTATACACTGCTGCACAGGGGCCTGTATACCACTGCTGAGGGGCCTGTATACCACTGCTGAGGGGCCTGTATACCATTACTGAGGGGTGCTATATACCAGTGACGGGGGGCTATATACCGTAATAGGATGGGGGTCTGCTGCATTTCATACCCTAGGCTTATACGCGAGTCAATAACTTTTACCAGCTTTTGGTAGGCAAAAGTAGGGGGGTCGGCTTATGCACGGGTCGGCTTATACACGAGTATATACGGTAGTTCTGAATAATGCCATCAAATAGCTCTTTGCACCTATGCCCCCCCCCCATTTCTGTTCAGCAGATATCAATTCAGTGCTTAACTTGAGTCTTTAGCCTCCAAAAAATACTTATACAGTTATAAAGTCAACTTAGCGTCTAATAAAAATTATAATTGCTGTATAGATTTCAGTATTTTAATGGCTCAGAAAATCCTTTAATTTCATATGCAAATGAAAAAATGAAATAAAACAGTTTTTTTTCAATAATAGGGCAACACATAGTTTAGTTAAAGGTGCAGAACACTTTATACTTCAAAGATCTTCATACTTATATGCGAAGTTTGTGTTATGGGGAAGGATTGTGCTGACAGTTTCCCTTAAAAGTGTTATTCCCAACATAACAAGTTATCCCCTATCCATAGGATATGGGTTAACCTGCTACTCCTTGTGGATCTAACTACTGGGACCCCAGTGAATGCGAGGGACTGTGTAGTCCCGGTTTAAAGGGAACCTGTCATGTTCTTTTTTTGTTATTAAACCACACCCAATGTTATTTAGATTATGTAGTGTTCATTAATAATCTTGAAAAAAAAATGTTGTAATAATCTCAAAAAAAGCATTGTAACAACTTACATATTTTCATTAGCTAGCTGTTCAACAAGTCAAGCAGTTATCTGGCAGGTTAATAGTTAACAGTTCAGCCAAATTTCAGAAAATGCTGACAGGACCTGTGTGATGTCATGACCATGTGACTGTAATACAAAAAGCAAAAAATGACCTTCCAAGGCACTGAGTGTGCTGGCTGCCGCAAACAGAGAAATCATTACATGGAAACCCCCAGAAACAGGCACTGTAGACCTTATTACAACACCTGGGAGTCCACACATCCTACTCCACTTTTTGAACCTAAGACTAGCACACAGCAAAAACCAGGGGAACAAGATGAAGTGTGTCCAGCCCCATCTATAGCCTCTGAACACAAGGCTAGGAACCCCGGCCGCCGTAAAGAGACTAAAACGTCAAGTCTTTGTAGATTGTAAGCTCTTTTGAGCAGGGTCACCTTCATTTCTTGCTTTATTTATTGTATTTTTTTTTTACATTGATTCTATGCCTATTGTTTTGTATCCGATTATTGTACTGTATTTGTTCTCTACTCTAATTACTTACTGTATATTTTCTGTACTCTAACCCCTACATTGTAAAGCGCTGCGGAATATGTTGGCGCTATATAAAGAAAGTTTTATTATTATTATTATTATTATTATTATTAAGTCTCCACACTGTTATTTTCCATCAAAGTAGACTTACATCACCATCCTGTCTCTATATATACACCAGATAGGATATATACAACTGGATAAGTACCGTATATACTCATGTATAAGCCGAGTTTTTCAGCACAAAAATTGGGCTGAAAAGTCTCCCCCTCGGCTTACACACAGGTCAATACGGTGGTGGGGGCTGTGTCCGGGGCTGGGGAGGCTGGAGGAGGCGGGGGGAGGCTGCTGTATGAGCGCCCCATCACGTGGGGCCGCTCATTATATATGCACTGCTTCCCCCTGTCAATCAGCGACAGGGGGAAGCAGTGCATATCTGGCCCCCAAATGCTGGCACTCGCCCCCCCTGTGTGTAAGGGCCCCCCCGCTGCTTATCTTACCATCCCCGGTCTTCTGCACAGCGCCTGTCCTCGGTGCTCCGTCCTCGCTGCTCCCGTCCGGCTGCATCCGGGATCCTTGGCCGTCGCAGGCATATGACATCATCATGCGACGGCCAGGGATCCCCGATGCAGCGAGGACGGGAGCATGGAAGACGGAGCACAGAAGACTGGCGCTGTGCAGAAGACCAGGGATGGTAAGTTAAGCAGCAGGGGGGGCCTTACAAGGAGGGGGGGGCGAGTGCCAACATTTGGGGGCCTGTATACCCCTGGGGCTGCTGTGTACCCCTGGGGCTGCTGTATACCCCTGGGGCTGCTGAGTATACCCCTGGGGCTGCTGTTTATACCCCTGGGGCTGCTGTGTATACCCCTGGGGCTGCTGTGTATATCCCTGGGGCTGCTGTGTATACCCCTGGGGCTGCTGTGTATACCCCTGGGGCTGCTGTGTATACCCCTGGGGCTGCTGTGTATACCCCTGGGGCTGCTGTGTATACCCCTGGGGCGGCTGTGTATACCCCTGGGGCGGCTGTGTATACCCCTGGGGCTGCTGTGTATACCCCTGGGGCTGCTGTGTAGACCCCTGGGGCGGCTGCTGTAATACTGCTGGGGTCTGTATATACCACTGGGGAGGCTGCTGTATACCACTGGGGCTGCTGTATATACTGCTGGGGCCTGTATACCACTGGGGAGGCTGCTGTATACCACTGGGGCTGCTGTATATTCTGCTGGGGCCTGTATATGCCACTGGGGAGGCTGCTGTATACTACCACTGGGGGGGCCTGTATACCACACTGCTGGGGGCTGTATACCTGTGCTGGGGTCCACCCTCGGCTTATACACAAGTCAATAGGTTTCCCCAGGTTTTGGGGGCAAAAGTAGGGGGGTCGGCTTATACACAGGTCGGCTTATACACGAGTATATACGGTACTTTATTGCATCCTAGGTCATAATATTACACCGGCCCACCATTTGGAGTACAATCTAAGGGTGACAGCACACTAACCAGAGTGTTCCAACTAGAAGCAACCTTGTGATCAAGGCCTCTAGTTGGCCGAAACGTCAACTTCTGCTAAGTCGCTTTTACAACTACTGACTGTATCACAATAAAACATTTTTCACTTTGAAGCAAAGCAAACCCTATCCGTGTTCTGTGATTCTATCATTATCATATGGCTATAATAGGCGGAGCTAAGTGTACATAGACTTAAATTATTTTGCTTGCTTAGCTCCGCCTATTATGATGATATGGTTGTGACATCACACAGGTGCTTTATACAGAGCACTTGGCACTGAGTTAAAGGGAACCTGTCAGATCTTTTTTGTCTCTCAAGCTTACATATTTTACGTAAGAAAATGTATATCAATGCTTTTTTCCAACTTTATCATTACACTACTAGCTAAGACAGGGATGCTTAGCATAGTACTATGAAGCTGCAGGTATTGATAGTGATAGCTTGGGGGACATAAATGATCTGTCCGGTTCCCTTTCAGTGAAATGGAGGTGCACATACGAGACCTATGCTCCATTTTTTGCCTATAGGACTACTGGAAAAGGTTAAGTACAGCGCTCATCTATTTCCTGAACTTGAAGATGAACCGGCATACTTTTTTCAGGCACCATTCCCTAATAAAAAAGGCTATCCCTCCTCTACACTGAGCAATGGGTACATCATCTCCTGTGTATCCTTTAGTTGCATGGCAATTTTTGTTCCACATATTTGATGTCCCTTGTTCCATGCCAATGCTTCATATATATATGGGCCACGTCACACACACAGATATATTGGTCACAGATCTCTGGCTGCAATGAAATCATGGACACATTGTTCCATTTGTACACGGCCACAAAATGGATGAATGTGTCCATGATTTCCCTGCAACCAGAGATCTGTGCACAATCTCTGCACAATTATCTGTGTGTGACGTGACCCTAAGGTATATAATAATGCCATAATTACGTTAATCTGCCATCTCCCACTATGGCTTTGGAAAGTCAGGAATGATTCATTATGTCTGCACACAATTCATTCATATTCAGGAAAGCCACTTAAATTTATGGCAATATTTATTTAACACAGTGGTAAAGAATGGACTATTTCACTGCATACTGTTAAATCACTCAGTATTTTCACAGTTCATTTTTACAACATGGAGGCTATTTATGGAAGTGTTAAGCTGAATCTCTTTTTCTTCCTGTTACAAGACAAGAAATGTTTAAGAAAGAGGAAAATGCAGAACTTTACATTTTGAAAGTTGTTATATGTCTTACAGATTTCTAATTAGGTGGCACAGAAATAAAAACGACAGCAGCACACTGTTAACGCCAAATATATGCAGATAAAGGTGTTTTAGATGGTATTAAAAGATTTTTTGTTAGGGAAAAAAAATAAAAACTTCCAAGTTTTTTTTTTTTTTTAAATTCAGATGGAAATTTTTTTTGGGGGGAAAATATACTTATAGAATAAGGTTCTTAGCACGTATATTGGCCAATGGATGCCTGCCCATCACCTGCTGCAAGGTGACCTTAAATCCAATGGGTCCTAACTACACTAAAACCTCTCTCTTTGAAAACCGGATTCTCCCAGATTGTACCCGTGAGGTGCAATCCGGCGCCCCATAACATGGGGCTCTATGGTCCCGGATTGCTCTGGACCAGGGCAATCCGGGAGAATCTGGTTTTCACCTATTGACGTGATAGCGGCCGTGCTTTGTGGCTGCTGTCGCAAAGACACAGAAGAAGACGGCGGACGCGGAGGACGGTGAGCGAACCGCCGCCCCCCACCCCCACCCGCTCCAGCCACTGCTGACAGCAGGATCGTCCGCTCCCCCCACAGCCTCCCCACCCGATCCTAAGTTAGGATAGGGTGGGGAGGCGGTGTGGGGAGCGGAGGATCCATCTGACAGGCAGCAGGGAAGCTGTCAGCAGCTGTCAGCATTGTTTAAAAGCCATCTGCTTTTTTCAGCTGGCTTTCAAACAATGAAATAGGGAATTGCAGGTTTTTCCTCTGCTGCCAGACCTCATAGGGTCCAGCAGCAGAGGAATTACTCGCAATTACTCGCTTCCCCATTGACTTACATTGGACTCGTTAGACTCGTAACGAGTACCGAGTAATTGGACCTACTCGTTACGAGTCTAGCGAGTCCGAATATTTTAGTACTCGCTCATCCCTACCCTTCACCCAGAGGCATATATGGAAAGGGTGGTGGCAGAGCATCAGCAGCAGGTAGTAGGACACTGTCCATGGTGTTTTCTCAGCGGCTCTGTTTTGCCACACTTTATTGTGGAAGTCGGCTGTTCTCTGATAAACCGAAGGTGCTGCACTACAGCTCCTAGCAATCAATTGTACTTGTACCTTTCAGATACAAATACAATTAAAGCCCTGACTTCCGCCACTTCCAGTTCTGAGATTTTCCAATTGTGTCTTATGACCCACCCCAGGGCCGTGGGGTACCTGGTCCCGGGTGTTAATAAAAGGGGTAGTCACAGGTGGCCTGTGTCCGGGTCCGTGGCCCTGGTGGTCGCTGAAATAAGGAGAAAAATAAAAGTAAAAAAAAATTAAAGAGATTGTAACTCCACCCACGGTGTCCGGTAATGACACCGGTGCTGTTGCAGACCTCTGGGGATGATAGATGGGGCAGCTAGATGGTGACGCTCCCCGTAGATGGAGCGGGATCCCCGGGGCAGTAATGGGGAATGGAGAATTCACACAGGGAGGCGGCTCATCAGGTGGAGCTGCAGGCTGACAGTGTTGGTGAGCAGTAGCATGGCTCCTCCGGCGCAAGCAATAATCAAACCACACGGTCTTAGTCTCTGAACCGGGTTTTACTGGTGACTCAGGCAGCAAAACAGTTCTTTACACACACAATTCACGTGTACTGCTGGCCTGGCTAGTCACCAGAGGATTAGGATGTTTCAAATGGGACCCTCCGTGATGTGCCTACTTTGCCTTTCGTCTGTCCTATGTTCCCGCGCACAGAGCCCACCGCCGGACCCCACGGATCCTTATGGAGTCTGATGCCCTCAGAGCCTCCGGTTTGGAGTCATCACCTCTGGGCATCCTCTTGGAGTATTTGCCTCTGGCCCTCTTTCTGGAGTCTATTGCTCGCCGGGCCTCCACGATCCTACCCGGGACCTTAGGGGAATTATGTTGTGACCTCTGAAAAGATGCATGCTGTCCAGTTTTTGCGACTCGGGGTTGAACACCCACACCGCCTCGGAGCCAGGCCTCCGGTGTCAGCTGGATCCATCCATCTGGTAGATGTACCGGCACAGATTCAGATGTTAGCTGACACCTTAGGATCCCCTCCGATTCCCGGGCCACCTCTCCTGCGGTGCCCTCCACCACACTACTCGCAGGGTTCCCCTCCAACGACTTTCTCCAATTCCTCCTGACGAACTTTCCAGCTCTCCACTTTACCACCTAAGCTCCTCCCACCGGGATTGGGTTCATAGCAACAGATTAACCTATTGGTCCCCTGAGCTAAGGTGTGTGGATGCGTGTGGTGAGTGTCCCTGATTGACATCCCAGTCCCCTGGTCACAGGGATACTACACACTATGGTCTGGGTGCAGTACCCCTCAGTGGCGCACCAATTAGTGGGGTTCCACAGTTGCATTTATTTGGTGCTGTTTTTAATGTATTAAGAAGTTCACTTGGCACATTGTAAATAAAAAACGTAAAGTAGGACTGCCCTATTGAGATTTGCCATGACAATTGCAGGGTGGCTCAAAGAATTTATCAATTAATTGCTAAAAATCTCATTTTATATTAAAGTACAGTTTGGAATCAATATGTGCATTTGCCCTTTTTGTATTGCATGCTAACTTCAGGCAGTGCTGGCTTCCCCCTTCTTTATTATTTGTGTAGAGAGGTTGTATGGGTATGTTATACTATGTGAGGGCTTTGTTGGTGCATCATACTGGGTGTGGAGTGCTTTGTTGGGACAACATAGCAGGGGGGAAAACATATTGTGTTGGGGAGATGATGATCAAGGTACATGGGCTGAATTCTAGGAGCAGTATAATTTCCAAACTATATAAAAAGCAGCAAATTAAAGAGTATTTGTTACAATAAGCACTGCCATAACATGTGTTCTTAAAATGTATTGATAGTAATGATACCAATACAGTCCCATATATAAGTACAGGTCACATGTAGCATATCATAAAAGGCCTAACTTGAGAAGCATGACTAAGAACATACATAAATACAAATGTAATCAACTTTATTGGAAAGGTAAAACCGAAGAAAAAAACACAAAATGAACAGTTACCCTATAATCTAATCTAATACGTACCTAGTGACATCTGTCATCAACTTTCGTATGGATGAGGCCGTATCCCAGAAGTCACAGCGCCGCTAGAAGCCATGCCAGAACCCATATTGGGATACCCAAGTGATGGATGTCCCAATATGGCACCCACTGGCAGTACCAGCCCCTTGCGTAATACCACCAGGGGAACACCAATGCAATAAATGTCGCAGCCCACCGCAAGACCTCTAAAAGGCTGCTGTGGAGCCCACTGGGACGGGGTACTCGGTACCGGACCGGGATGCTGCTGGGGGATATCACAAAGGTCCTGGTCCGGACCGTGTCCCGGGTTCCGCAAGTAAAAGGGAATATATACAGGGGATAAAGTTTGTCGTGACGCCACCCACGGGTTGCGGTCAGGGTGACCACCGCTGCTGCAGAACCTCCGGGGATGATGTTTGACAGCTTTAGCTGGAACGGCTCTCCTCAGGTAGAGCTTGGTTCCCCGGAGAAGTGGTAATTAAAGTCTATGATGGATGTTATAGGTGTTGCAAGAAAGGGATGATAGTGGAGACGGGGCTGCTTGTGGGAGTAATTAGAACTTGAGTACAAGGATCACACACTCACGTTTCTGAAGTTTTTCAAAGCATTACTGTAGATGTTCTGTACAGGGTATTGTCCACGGAGTCTGTACCGGGGCCGGGTTGCTCCCACCCTGTCTGGGTCCTCAGCTTCCTCCTGCTGTGCTGTGTGTGTGGCCCTGCTGCTTTTAGCTGAGCTGCTGGCACTGTCTCTCCTCACAGGTACCCCCTTGGCTAGGCAACTTGAGTCTTCCTTGTGCTTCTGACCCCGCCGTGTTGCTTGTCTCAGGTACAGTGTCGATCTACAACCTCCACTATCCCGGTATTTACTGTGCTGTGTGTGTCAGTCACAGTTTCGGATCCGGTATCCGATCTGTGCGCTCCTCCGAGGCGAGTGGTGATGTCACTCAGTCTCCCAGATGTGTTCCTCTGTCTTCTGTTCTCCTTCTCTCAGACCCTGGCTAGGCCTGGAATCGATGAGCAAACTGTAGAGAAGCCTGACGCAGCTCCTTTACACTACAGTCTCTCTCAGTTCTCCCAGGAACTGGACTCTCCACAGTACTGCTACGTACTGAACTAACTACTTCCTCTTGACCCGGAGTATATAAGGGAACTGGTTTAGCTCCCCCTCCTGGCCCAGAGGTGCTAATGTAGTGTCAGTGTTGTGTGGGGAGGGAACCCGTGTGATGTTACTGTGGCACATTAACCCTTGCGGTGCCACATTCCCCCTTAGTTAAAGACAGTACTCCGGGACTGTGGAAAACAAGTAAACAAACAGTTAATACAATTAATATTTACAGAGACTTAAAAGTAAAAAGTACAAAAATCACTAATGTTCAAAAAGAGTCCAAAAATTCAAAATAATCAGTCTTTCTGGGGGTTTAGTCTATTGCCTCCGGGCTGATGAATATATACAAGAGAGTTTTTACCACAACCAGTCCGTGGTATATATGGTCCATTAGTAAACAACAGAAGTTCAAAGTTCAAGAATTTATCGTAAGTTCGTACAGGATAGTCTCTGTAGGTACTGGGCTTCTTAACGTTGCATTAACTATATACATTTGTCCACGGGTGTATCTGCTTAGGAGGCCTGGATTCACTACACCACCCCCAGGCACTTGCTTTACCTAACTTAATGTGCATGGGCGTCAATCCAGTTCCTCCACCCTCTCGGACACGGTCTACCGGGTTCAATTTACGTTTACATAAACATATTTAAGAAGCGTGAGTAATGGTCCACGATGGTTAAGGCATAGACATAGCCTGACCGGCTTGGTGACAACTTGACGTGGTCTAACGCGACTAACTCAAGTGGCTGCTTAGTTACTATGGACTGGAGCTCTCTGGAGCTCTCTGTTGATCTTTTCTTCTGAGGTTGCATGGGCCACATTTTCTACACCAATCTTCAATTGACTTCCTCATGCCAACCCAGTAGAATCTCTCTCTCAGGAGCACTTCCAACTTCTTCCATCCGAAATGACCTGCACCATCATGGTAGGCTTCTAAGACCATTTTGACGTCTCGCTTGGGTATGATTATCTGCCAGACCAGTTCATGTGTTTTAGGGTTGGTATGCCTTCTGCAGAGCTTCCCTTGATACAGGAACAACTTGACTTTCTCTTTCCAGAGTTGTTGGGTCTCAGCTGGGGCATTCTGGTTAGGGTGCACACCTTGTTGTGCAAGCAGTTCTTTCACTAGCTTCACAGCCGGGTCGCTATCCTGGGTGTCAGCCCATCCATGGTGTGCCAACGGGTTAAGACTTGCCTGTTGTTCTCTTTGGTAGATGCCGGGTTGATACTTGTCTACTTTTGAACGATGAAAGGCCGGTAGTTCAATTTCTTCCAACTCTTCCGGTTCCTTTTCCATGTCTTCCAGGTGTAGCATCCGGGATAAGGCATCTGCGTTCCTGTTCTTGCGGCCTGCCCTATATTTGATGACAAAATTGTAGTTAGACAGCAGGGCGATCCATCGCTGCTCCAATGCACCTAATTTTGCTGAATCCAAGTGAGTCAATGGGTTGTTATACGTGTAGATGGTGAATTCTGCAGCTGCCAGGTAGTGCTTGAAGCGTTCAGTTACAGCCCAAACTACTGCCAGTAGCTCTAACTTGAAGGAGCTATAGTTCTCGGGATTTCTTTCCTTAGGCCAGAGTTTCCTGATTGCAAAGGCAATAACTCTCTCTTTGCCTCCTTGCTTCTGTGACAGTACTGCTCCTAGTCCCACGTTACTGGCATCCGTGTATAGGATGAATGGTTGATGGTAATCCGGATATGCCAGGATCTCTTCTCCTGTCAATGCACACTTCAGCTTGTTGAAGGAGTCTTCCCTCTCTTCACTCCACTGGAAAGGAGGATTACGGGTTGAAGACTTTCTTTACTGTCCTACCAGGATGTCTTGCAGGGGAGCTGCTAGCTTCGTGAATCCTCTGATAAATCTTCTATAATAACCTACCAGGCCCAGGAATTGCCTCACTTCTTTCACGTTTGTAGGTCTTGGCCAATCCCTTATCACTGTGACTTTATCAGGATCCGGTGCTACTCCCTCTGAACTCACAACATGTCCCAAGACTGTACCTTTGGCTTGAGAAGGTGACACTTGGATGGCTTGATTTTCATGCCATATCCGAATAAGGCTTCAAACACTTTTGCCAGGTCTTATAGATGTTGCTCATACGTCTTGGAATAGACTATGACGTCATCTATGTATAGGAGGACAGTTTCAAAGTTCTTATGTCCTAGGCAGCTCTCCATCAGGCGTTGAAAGGTACCGGGTGTGTTGCAGAGTCCGAACGGCATACAATTGAACTCACAGAGGTCCATCAGCATAGTAAACACTGTCTTCTCCTTGTCGCCCTCGGCCACAGGAACCTGCCAGAACCTGGATGGAAAAGTAGTTAGCAGATTTAAATGCAGCTAATGGCTCCTCAATCCTAGGTAATGGGTATGCGTCCTTATGTGTGATGCTCAAATCCTGATGCTGGAAATCCAAAAATGAAGAAATTCCAGGGTTGTAAGGTCATCGTAGTGGGATTATAAGACCAGAGGTAGTTCAACTCAAGAGGTAATCCAGAAGGAATCCATGTAAAGGACAATGCTCTGCGGAACAGACAAATGTATAAGTGAGAGACACAAATGTCAATTATAATCCTTACCATGTTGGGTGGACCAAAGAACCATAGAAATAAAGAGTAATAATTATAATAAAATTTATAATTTTGCTGAAATGGTTTATTTATTACCAACAATTTTAAGGTTGTACATTATTATTTGTTCGTTCTGATTTGAACTTGTTTATCTGTCAACCACATATGACAACTAACAAACATCCTCCCACTGCTTGTTCCATCTGTTAACTCTTTGTTAACCAGAGTTCAATGTACAGTTCAATACATGGCACTTGAAATTGTAATACATGTTACTTGCTTACTTTATGTTCTTTTTTAAGTGCATAATGTTATTGTGTGTTTTCAGTACTGCATCTTATCAGCAGTTCTGTGCACCACTAACCAGGGACTACCAGTCTGACCACCAGCAACATCTATTCTATTATAGATTAGCTTGCTAGCTATCTCAATTATTTTCTATACTTACCAACGGGGCTAGGTCTTGTGCACAGTGATTCCACACTGTCTTTTAAATGTTTTTAACCCTGTTTTTGTGTTATATTTGCCTCATTGTCACTCAATAAAGTTTATTTTTGATACTCTATATATTGTGAGTGTCTCTCCCTGGAACCCGGTCAAACTCAACACATATCTTTCCCTTGGTTTAACATGGGTAACAGACCCGATTCCCATTGTGTTACCACCAAAAAGTGAAATGATTATATGGTGTAGAGCAGCAATAGGTGTCAGAGGAAAGGAATACCAGGCAGTTATAGAGCCGGTATATTCAGAGCATAGACCTACACTACTGACAGCCAGAGGGGTGGTGGATGTATGCAAGGGAAGAGTACCAATCCGTGAATTAAATTGCAGGGAAGAGGAAGCAAAACTACCCCGGTACGCTACAGTAACAAAGCTGTATACTGTCTGTAACAACAACATACAGGCAGTAGAACCTGTTTCCACGTCTAGTCAGGCAGAGGAAAATAACTCCAAAGGACAGCTGGAGGAGTGGTGTCAGCAGTTGCACGTAGGAACTGATGTCACCCCTACTCACCAGAAGCGCGGAGTTTACCGGGTAGCATAGGAGTTCAAACAAATGTTCAGTAAGCATCCATTACATTTTGGGAGGATTAAAGGGGTACACCATCGCATACCCACAGGAGATCATCCCCCAATTAAATTGAGACACAGACCCATTCCACCAAATCACTACCAGGATGCCAAAGAGATGCTGCGGGACATGAAGGAAGCCAGGGTTACAAAAGATAGCTGTAGTCCCTGGGCAGCCCCTTTATTCCTAGTCAGAAAGAAGGATGGCATGATGAGGATGTGTGTGGATTACAGGGAGATCAATAAGATCACTCACAAAGATGCTTACCCATTAGAGGTGTCTCTTGCTGCATTAAAGGCTGCTAATTATTTCTCTACGTTAGATCTCACTAGCTGAAATACTATTGTATAGGTTTGAGGAGTCTAATCGCTTAAGGGCAATGAAGAGCAGAGACGGGTTCTTGGGTGCAAAGTATTTATATACACACAGCAAAACAATGTGAACGAAGTACACAGCAAAAGCACACAAACATAACACGACCCCAATATATACTGCCGAGCGCAGTCCTTATGGAAACAGTCCAAAACACAAATAGTCCAAAGTATGTAAATCCGGATGCATGTAGTCCATAGCACAAGTCCTTGTACTGGAACGACCGGAAAGATATAGTCCGTGGCAAAAGGTCCCCACACCCGGATGACCGGGTAAAAAGTTCAAACACAGTTCCG
Organism: Allobates femoralis; assembly: GCA_033576535.1. Lineage (NCBI taxonomy): Eukaryota > Metazoa > Chordata > Amphibia > Anura > Aromobatidae > Allobates > Allobates femoralis. The sequence goes on along the minus strand of JARQOC010000001.1, from coordinate 502,652,454 downwards.
AGTATGAAATGAAACACAAGTTCCAAAAAGCAAACAGTACATAAGGTAATGACCGGGAAGTTGCTTACAAACTTGAAACGTCCGAGCCTGAAGATAGAAGCAGTGGAACCAGGAGCACAATGCAGGAAGCTTTAGGAAGAACCGAGATCTCACAGAGCTCCAGGGAAGTAAGTGGACCAAGGAGAACAGCTGAGCAGGAGCAGACCAGGAACCAGTATACTCAAGCAATTAATGATCACCTGAGCCAGTTCTTTATGCAAATGAGACAGGAAGAAGGGCAAACAAAACAATGATCTCCATGTTCACTGAGGGCAATATGGTCAAACGGCAGGCTGGAAAACCTGGAATACTGACACTAGCGGATATTGGCAGGTCTCCATTGCAGAAGAAGACCGAGAGAAGACTGCATTCACAACACCAATGGGCCTTGCGAATTCAACAGCATGCCATTTGGGTTATGCAATGCACCAGGAACGTTTCAAAGACTCAAGAAATGTTGCCTGAAACACCGGAACTTCGAGACGGTACTCTTATACCTGGACAATGTCATCGTGTATTCCAAAACATCTGGAACACCTGGCGGAGGTATGTGCAGCTTTAGCAAAGTACGGGATGAAGCTTAAACCATCTAAATGTCACCTGCTGAAACCTAAAGTCCAATACTTCGAGCATGTGGTCAGCGCAGATGGAGTAGCACCAGACCCGGAAAAAATGACTGCTATCCAGGACTGGCAAAGACCAACCTCCATCATCGAAGTACGTCAATTCTTAGGTTTGGTTGGGTACTACAGAAGATTCATAAAGAGCTACACGAAGTTGGCAGCGCTCCTACAAGATCTTCTGGTAGGCCAATCTAAGAAGAGAAGATCTTCAGAGCCATGATTGGAATGGGGAGAAGAACAAGAAGACTCCTTCCAACAGATGAAGCAGGCTCTGACCGGTGAGAAAATCCTGGCTTATCCCAATTATAGACAAAAAAACTCACCAAAGTTTGCCAGGTAAATACCCATTGCACTTGGCAGCGGCTGCCAGCTCCTCTGGAGGCAACACAGGTGTCTGTATGCCGGTACTCAATCACCTGCAACCCACAGTGGGGGCGGTTGTGGCACCAGCGTCCTGCCATGCTGTCAGGGAGGCGACTGGTGGCATTTAAAGACACGAGGTTACCATAGGGCTCTGCCATTCACGGTGCATGCAAGGCATAGTGTCAGAGCAGCCTATTGGTCACGCCCTTCTATTAGATCAGGCGGGCTGTTCCGCACTGATTACATGCCTCACAAAACGACAGACGCCCCCCAGAGGGCTCAGCCTCAAACTGCAGATAAAAAAATGCAATAAAACACTAAAGATGAAAAATGTGAGGTGTTTGTTGGTATTTTGGCCAAAAAACGTAAGCTGGTAACCCACGGTCAAGGGCCCTCACGCTTACCAGTCCTAACCACATGCCTTTTGAGACATGTACAATTTAATTTAGATTATTCACCGAATGGACTTAAAATCACAGACAAAAAAACTCACCAAAGTTTGCCAGGTAAAATACCCATTGCACTTGGCAGCGGCTGCCACCAGTCACCTCCCTGACAGCATGGCAGGACGCTGGTGCCACAACCGCCCCCACTGTGGGTTGCAGGTGATTGAGTACCGGCATACAGACACCTGTGTTGCCTCCAGAGGAGCTGGCAGCCGCTGCCAAGTGCAATGGGTATTTACCTGGCAAACTTTGGTGAGTTTTTTTGTCTGTGATTTTAAGTCCATTCGGTGAATAATCTAAATTAAATTGTACATGTCTCAAAAGGCATGTGGTTAGGACTGGTAAGCGTGAGGGCCCTTGACCGTGGGTTACCAGCTTACGTTTTTTGGCCAAAATACCAACAAACACCTCACATTTTTCATCTTTAGTGTTTTATTGCATTTTTTTATCTGCAGTTTGAGGCTGAGCCCTCTGGGGGGCGTCTGTCGTTTTGTGAGGCATGTAATCAGTGCGGAACAGCCCGCCTGATCTAATAGAAGGGCGTGACCAATAGGCTGCTCTGACACTATGCCTTGCATGCACCGTGAATGGCAGAGCCCTATGGTAACCTCGTGTCTTTAAATGCCACCAGTCGCCTCCCTGACAGCATGGCAGGACGCTGGTGCCACAACCGCCCCCACTGTGGGTTGCAGGTGATTGAGTACCGGCATACAGACACCTGTGTTGCCTCCAGAGGAGCTGGCAGCCGCTGCCAAGTGCAATGGGTATTTACCTGGCAAACTTTGGTGAGTTTTTTTGTCTGTGATTTTAAGTCCATTCGGTGAATTATCCCAATTATAACCTACCATTCGTCCTTTACACCGACGCAAGCAATGTAGGCCTGGGAGCAGTCCTTTCCCAGATCTTTCCCAGAAAGATTATGCACAGAGGTGTCCTCTATTACATAGCATCCCCTCTTGTTATCGCCCTTCTTATCAAATCATGTTATGTATAGTGCTGCCCCTCATTACTTGGAATTCACTCTTCTGATATAGTGCTGTCCTTTATTATTATTATTATATATTTATATAGCGCCACTGGTTCCATGGCGCTTTACATGTGTAAGGGCAGACGAGAACAAGAACATAAAAAATAATGACAATTAAATTGTACAGGTACAGTAGGGCAGAGATCCAGGCCTTGAGGGCTCACAGTCTATAGGGGATGGGTGGGAGACAGTAGCAGAGGGAGAGGTGGGGGTGAAGTGGTGCAGCGGATTAGGTCTTAGTGTGGGTTGTAGGCTTGAAGGAAGAGGTGGGTCTTTAGGTTTTTCTTGAAGATTACCAGGGCAGGGGAGTGTCTGATGTGGTGTGGAACAGAGTTCCAGAGTATGGCGGATGCACTAGATAAGTCTTGTATGCGGTTGTGGGAGGTGGAGATGCAGGGGGAGAAGAGGAGGAGCTTTTGAGAGGAGCGCAGATTGTGTGAGGGGAGGTATCAGGAGACCAAGTCGGAGATGTAAGGAGGGGACAGGTTGTGGATGGCTTTGTATGTCAGGGTTAGGGTTTTTAACTGAGATCTCTGGGAAGTGGGGAGCCAGTGAAGGGCTTGGCAGAGGGGGGAGACAGGGTCGATAGGTGGATGAGTTGGGCAGCGGAATTGAGGATGGTTCGGAGAGATGCAAGGGAGGTTGCAGGGAGGTCGGTGAGTAAGAGGTTGCAGTAGTCAAGGCGGGAGATGATGAGGGCGTGGACAAGTGTTTTGGCAGTGTCATGGTCAAGGAAGGAGCAGATTCTGGTAATGTTTTTGAGCTGGAGTCGGCAGGCGGTGGCAAGGGCTTGGATGGGGGGCTTGAAGGAGAGGGAAGAGTCAAGGATTACCCCAAGGCACTTGATGTGGGGGATGGGTGAGAGTGTGCAGTCATTGACAGTGATGGATAGGTCGGATAGGGGGGAAGAGCAACTGGGGGGTAAAACGATGAACTCAGTTTTGTCCATGTTGAGCTTTAGGAAGCGAGCGGAGAAGAAGCATAAAATGACGGACAGGCATTGCAGAATTTTGTACAGTAGGGAGGTGATGTCGGGGCCGGACAGGTAGAGCTGGGGGTCATCAAAGTAGAGTTGGTATTGAAGGCTGTGGGACTCTATGAGTTGGCCAAGACCGAGGGTGTAAATGGAGAAGAGTAGTGGTCCCAGGACCGGGCCTTGGGGAACTCCAACAGATAGGGGTAGGGCGAGGAGGAGGTGTGGGAGGGGTGACGCTGAAGGTCTGGTCTGTTAGGTAAGAGGAGATCCAGGAGAGGGCTAGGTCAGTAAGGCCGAGAGATTCAAAAATTTTAAGTAGGAGGGAGTGGTCGATTGTGTCGAAGGCAGCAGAAAGGTCGAGAAGGAAGAGGATGGAGTAATGTCGCTTGCTCTAGCCGATCAGTAGTTCGTTGGTGACTTTGGTTAGGGCTGTTTCGGTGGAATGGTGGGGCGGAAACCGAATTGTAGGCAGTCGAAGAGTGAGCCGGAGAAGAGATAGGAGGACAGTTCGGAATAGACATGTTGCTCAAACAATTTTGAGGTGAAGGGGAGGAGAGATATGGGGCGATAGTTGGAGACTGCTGCGGGGTTGAGGGAGGGTTTTTTGAGGATGGGTGTGATTAGGGCGTGCTTGAAGAACGAGGGGAAGACACCGGTATTAAGTGATATGCTGAAGAGATGGGTTAGGGCAAGGATGAGGACTGTGGTGAGGTTAGGGATGAGGTGGGAGGGGAAAGGGTCGAGGGCACAAGTGGTGAGGTGTGATCGTGCTAGAAGGGAGGAGAGGCGCTCTTCTGTCATGGAGGAGAAGCTACTTTTGGATGAAGGGGGTTGGATGATAGAGGGGGAGGGGGGAGGGGATTGTGGATCGAAGCTTTCTCTGATTTTGTCCATCTTCTGTTTGAAAGAGGTGGCGAAGTCATCGGCGAAGAAGAGGAAAGAGGGAGGGTGTGCGGGGGGGACGGAATAGAGCGTTAAAAGTTATGAATAGTTGCTTGGGATTGTGGGAGAGGGTGGTTATGAGAGAAGAGTAGTAGGCTTGTTTTGTGGATGTCAGTGCAGGATTGAAGTCGATGAGGGACTGTTAGTACAAGGCAAAGTGTTCTGAGGAGTGGGATTTTGTCCATCTCCGCTCAGCCGCCCTAAACGTGTGCCGAAGTTTTTTAGTGTGGGTGGTGAGCCAGGGTTGTCTGTGTGCGTGGGTTTTGTTGTATGAGAGGGGGCGGCCTGGTCGAGGGCTGTGGTGAGAGTGGTGTTATAGAGGGTGGCGGCTGCGTCAGCGTCATGAGAGGAAGCCAAGTCAGAGAGAGGTAGGAAGGACTCGGAGAGTGAGGGGAAGTCAATGAGTTTGAGGTTTCTTTGGGAATGAGGGAGTTTCTGGAAAGGGGGGAGCGTGGTAGGGGGGAAGAGGGAGTAGAAGGTCAGCAGGTTCTGGTCAGATAGGGGGAGGGGTGAGTTTGCAAGGTCGGTGAGGGAGTAGAGGCGAGTGAAAACGAGGTCCAGTGTGTGGCCGTCATTGTGTGTGGCAGAGGAGGACCATTGGGACAGGCCGAAGGAGAATGTTAGAGACAAGAGTCTAGAGGCAACGGTGATGGGGGGTGTCAATGGGGTTGTTGAAGATGATGGTGGGGATGTCAGAGGAGAGGAGGTGCAGAAGCAAGGTTGTGAAGTGGTCAAAGAAGATGGAGGAAGATCCTGGGGGGCGGTAGACGACAGCCAGTCGGAGGTTGCAGGATTTGAGAAGATACGCATGAAGGAGGGGAGGGAGGCAGAGGGGGGTGGTGTAATTGGGGTGAATTAGCCGCTGTTGGCCAGGAGTAGGCCAACACCTCTGCAGCGGGTGTTGCTGGGGTGGGGGGTGTGGGAGAGGGTGATTCCACCATAGGAGAGGGCAGCGGGTGAGGTTGGTTCGGAGGGGGTGAGCCATGTTTTGGTGATGCCAAGGAAAGAGAGTTTTTTGAAGGTGAAGAGGTTGTGGATGAATGAGAGTTTATTGCATACCAAGTGGGCATTCCAGAATGTGCCAGATTGAGGGGGGGTGGCGCCCCACTACGTAGGTGCCACAAAAGGGGTACTGCACCTAGAAAAGCGGTGTAGTACTCCACTGCAGTTGGGACTATGGTCAATAGATGGAACTCTAGAGCAGCACTCCAGCACTCACACACTAGAACAGTGGGTTGGAGGGACCCCGGGAGGAGATATAGTGACTTCTAGTGGGAGCTAGTTAGGCAGTCGGTCGGAGAATAGAGTCGGAGGAGGGAGTGTGGAAGGAGCCAGGCAGCCAGCCTGAAGGAGTAAAGAGGGCCACCTCGTCTGAGGGGCCCCAGAAAGCAAAGATCCCACGAAACAGAGAAAGAAAGAGAGGGAAAGAAACTCAGAAGCAGAGTTCACTCTAAGAAGGGGATTGAGTAACACTAGAGTTTGCCCCTAAAGGAAGGAAACTGGGTATCGGAGCCCGCAACTGTGAGGTCCTTCAAGGCTCACAGAAAATCCGTTAAACAGGGATATTACAAATACGGCCCTGACTCCCAAGGCACCCACAAGAGGGGAACCAGAACCACAGTAAGCGCCTGCTGCATTCAGACAGAAGGTTAACCCGACGGGTAAAAGGGAGAGGAGACAGAACAAGAAGCAGCAGGAGGCCAGGGCATCTGTAAGAGATCAGGCTTCACAATACTGGGAACAGAAAAGAAAGAAAAGAAAGGAACATAAAGGAGGGTTCTGTGGCACCCCTGCAGGGGATTGCCACATATTACACTGGTGCAAGGAAGGACTGACACCTTGGTTTGCTCAGCACACACCACCTACCACTCCAGACCTGAAAGGGGAGCTCTACTGAATGCATTAAGTCAGTTCCCCTTTAAGAAGATCCAGGCTGAGAGGAGGAGACAGTTAGTCCCAGGAGAGAGTTCAGTTAGTTCGTGTGAGGAGAGGAGAAGGGAAGAGGCAGAGCTGTTGGTCTCTGGTGAGAGATACAGGCCAGGACCAGGGACAACTGTCTGCTGTGCACACCCCAGGGAAGGGGCCGGAAGCAAGTAGAGGAGACAGGGAACAAGAAAGGGGAGCCAAATATATACCCCTTTAGCACACCCGGACACTGCAGTCCGATGCTGCCAGCCTGTAGAGCCGCAGCAGAAAGCCCAGTAAACTCAGGAGGAGTTCAGCCCTGAGGAGATAGAGAAAAAGACATTAAACTGACCAAGCACAGGACCAGGGGCCGTAAGAGGAACAGGGACCCCGCAGGAGGACCTCATTGTCAGTTTAAGATAATAGAGAAGTGGTGGGTTCAGGCTCAGGCAGGACTCATCCCACAACGCAGAGCACAGAGACAGAGGAGGCCTCATAACTTTCCAAGATGATAGTCCCAAATTGCACCGGGGACCTGGTTAGTACTTTGGACTGTACCTGTTATGTGACCATCAGTAAAAGGTACCAAAACAACCATCCCTGTGTGTCTGTGTGCCTGTTTAACGGCTGTAATTTACCTTTGTGCCAGAAAGAACCTCATCACTGCCCTCCCTCACCATCATCCTTCATCACTGCCCTCCCTCACGATCTTCCTTCATCGCTGCCGTGAAGTAAAGCTCCACCTGTGGGGAGCTGTACCACACTTTGCTGCCCTAACCATCACCTCAGCGGTCGGCTGGCAGCGCCGGTACCATATTACCGGGAACTACTTCCCCTGTAAATAGCCCCTTCTCCCATCATCAACATCCCCTTTCAAATGATCCCCAGGACACGGCACCGGGATTCCGTCCACCCGTGACACCCTACTCAGCAGACCCGGTTGCCGACTACCCCCTCCCTCAGTAGCCCTGACTTCATCAGTTCCATCTACAGCTAAAAATCCCAACTGCAGCCTGGAGCATTTGCCAATATACCATCTGACTAACTGTTGAACTGTAAAGCTGAAAGTTGTTCCAGTAAAGTTACCTGGTGAAGTGAAGTTTTGACTCTGCTGCATCCTTTCTATATAAACTGTTGCCTTACAGCATCACTGCCCCGGTGGTCCAGTCCCACCTGCGGGGACTAATCTATCTAGGCCGCAATACCACCGACCACCGGAGGACTGTGGCGGCGCTGGTGATCCCTCACCAGACACAGCAGGTGGCGTCACGAAGACAAAAACTTGTAAATAATCCCCTGTAAATAAGTCCCCCAATTCAGCTGGCCCCCAGGGCCACGGCTTCGGGATTGCCACCCGTGACTTCCCGGACTGAAGATAGCCCGAGAGCTGAGTACCCGAGCCCTGGGTGCGCATCAGGGGACGGCTTGGGGAATGGGTGTAAGGTTGCAGGAGATGCGGGTGTTAGTAGTGGGGGGTGAGTGTGGGCTGGAGGTGACTGTGGGGATGTGTTGGGGGGACCAGGATTAAGGGAGATGTCGCCAGCAAGTAGGAGAAGTAGGGAGAGGGTTAGGAGGTGAGGGCAGGAGAGCTTGCATGGTGGGCAAGTGTCAAGCCCCAGGCCCAGGGGGTACTCGGGTATCAGGCTCAAAGGGGTTCACGAGGATATCACTGGTGGTGGTGCCTGAGCCCGTGGCCTGGGTGACACTTCAAAGAGGGTTTATGTACAAGGGAAAAGAGTTGTTGTCTCGTGACGCCACTTGTAGTACCTGGTGATGAGTCACCAACGCCACCACAGTCCTCCGAAGAGTGATGGTATTGCGGCAAGGATGGCAAAGCTCCCTACAGGTGGAGCTGAGCCTCCGGGGCAGCGTTGCTGCAAGCAAAGAGGTTGAATTTTGGTAGCACAAAGACACGTAGGCAAAGACACTCTCCCGGGTACTATACTGTAACAGTTCAGGTAAAAAAAACCACAGTTCACAGTACAACACAGTCTGTATGCATAGGCAGCTGGCCTAGGTAGTGGCAAATGAACAGGGTGTCTCCAGGTGGCTTTGTAAGATGTCCCTCCTTCACTACTCTTCCAGTCTGTGTGAAGCCCGGCTGGCCTGAAACCTGGCCGGGCCTCCTGTGCTCTCTCACCTTTGCTACCTGCGGGATAACCCTCGATGGCCTGTCGCTATCTCTCGTCATGCAGTGCCTGGCTCCCTTGATATTGACTGCGCAGGTACCCGGGAGCCTGTAGTCTCCACGGTGATCCGGATTCTCTGTTGGGCCTGGAGCTCTCCAGCAGGTGCGGACTCCGGTGTCCGGTGTACTGTTTGGGATGAATTCCTCGGTTCCCAAACAGCTTCTCTCCCCTGGAAGACCCCTTCTCCTCCTCCTCTCTGTCTCTCCTTCAGACGTTCTCTCTCTCTAACTTCCTTCCGCCCTCACACTGCTTGACCTGCACTCCTCCCACTGGGTCTGGGTCTGCTAGTAAAGAATTTAACCCTGTGGTCCCCTGAGCTAAAGGTGTGTGTGGATGCGAGGATTAAGTCATATATTAACCTCCCCATTCAATTACCACAGGGATACCACACACGCTGGTCTGGGTGCAGTACCCCTTAGTGGCGCTCCAACCAGTGGGGCGCCACACAAGCATGTTTGGAGACAAAGACTTGGGTGTGGAGGAAAAGTTCAGAGGAGTGGGTGAGATGGCTAGGTAGGATGGAGGGGGAGAGTGTTATTGTGTTGTCAGGAGGAGGGATTAGGGGAATAGCAGGAAGTGAAGTAGGATAAGAGTGAGTGTGAAGAGAAGGGGAAAAATTGCATAGGGATATAGGATGCATTGGGAATGAGAGGTGGGGTGGAGGGTGAGATGCAGTTGGGGAATAGGGGTAGCCGGGGCAACAGCTGCAGCGGGGTGGAGCAGCAGCAACTGAGAGGAGGAGGTACAACAGGGGGATGAGATGGAGGCAGGGGTCAGGAGCAACAGGGGACAGGTGTAGCAGGAAGGGTATGCAAAGCGGATGAATGCCAATCAAGTCCATGCAATCGCAAAGCACGTGGTGGAGGAATGCAGCCTAAGGACGGATGCAGCGGGGATGTCCAATGCGGAAGAGTCTTGCAAAGTCAAGCACGTGCACATTACATGGGGATGGGATGCAGTAGGGTGATGCGATGAAACTATGGGATGCAGTAGGGTGATGCGATGCAACTATGGTTCAGTGGCAAATGGAGGCATACATTATGTTATGGCATAATGGCATATGTTATGGCATAACATTCCCTTTTGTTATGTATAGCATTGCCCCTTATTCCATAGAATATCTTCTTGTTATATGGGACCATCCCTTATTACATACTATCCTCCATTGATACGTTCATAAGAGATAAAAGTGTCTCATATCCCTTGTGTCTGCAGATGTGCAGCAGACCACCTGTATGTCCATCATGCGACCTATCACATGACCTCCCAAAAACATTATGTGACATATCACATCAGGTCCAATATACTCTAAGCTACACGTAATTCACCCCTGACTGGTATCTTCCAAATACAGTGATGTTTGTTGCTTTCACTACAATAAAGTTGAGAGGAGGTGCCAGGCCCCATCATAAAATTGGATGGTTTGTTTCTTTTGAATCCTATATTACCCATCAGACTAGTTCATTCTTTCTGATTCGTAATAGGAGTGAATGATTTCACCCTCTTTATAAGGGCTGCTTATAAGTGACTCCTAGCTAAGAATCTGATCAGTGTATTTTCAATATCTACAATTAAGGCTTTGCCTTAATTAATAAAAGCTAACTACTGCCATCTTCTGGTGACCGGATTTAGTACTACACCACACCATACCCTGTATTTTCTAAAGTCAGGCGGCTGCCATGCAAATTACATTCAATGAGTATGTTTGACTTTGTACACCATGTTCTATGTATAGCTACTTAAAAAAATGACATATATCAAAAAGCGGACAGCACTCATCACATCTTAGATCTTATAATTCTCTTGTTTATTGGCCCATAACGACTGCCATGTTTCGGTCACAACAGAACCCCTTCTAGCAGTGAACAAAATACCAACAGTGAGGGTATATAACACGTTTGTCCATTTACAATCAGTGATAATCAGTTTACATTATCCTTCAAGTTACAGTGCATTATTAGGCTACGTTCACACATTGCGTATTTTGCTGCTTCTCTGTGTTTTTTGCGGCGTTTTCTGTATTTACCTGCGTTTTTTGCTGCGTTTTTTTACGCGCGCTTTTTGCAGAGAAAACGCAATTCTGGATAAGCAGCCCAGCCAAACCTATGGGTTTTGACACAATCCATTCACACCTGCGTATTTGTGCTTTTTTTTACGCTCGCGTTGTCACTGCAAAAACGCGCGCGTAAAAAGAATCACCATGTCAATTCTTTCTGCAGTTTTTCTCTGCATTTTTCCATTGCCCACATGATAAATGGGCTCTGAAAAAGCGCAGAGAAAAAAGCTGAAAAAAACTCAGTGTGTGAAAGGAGCTGCGTATTTCACAAAATATGCGCGTAAAAAAGCGTATTTTTACGCAGTGTGTGAACGTAGCCTTAGGCTGCGTTCACACATTGCGTATTTTGTTGCGATTTTTTGCGCGCGCTCTTTGCCGCATTTTTCAGCCGCGCAAAAAAGCGCAACAAAATACGCAGGGGCTTTCACACACTGCGCTTTCTCTGCCCCAGAAAGCGCAGGTGATGTCACAGAGGGGAGGAAGAATCCTGCTTCCTCCTCCCCTCTGTGAAAGCTGTGACCGCCCATTAGATTTCGCAGTGTATTAATATACACTGTGAAATCTAAATTAAAGAAAGGCAAGTGAATGAAAAATAAAAAAGAATGAATACTTTACCTCTCCGACGTCTTTTCCCGGTGTCCGGTCTCCGGTGCCAAGTGATGTGTAGTGCTGCCAAGACCTGCGGTGACGTCAGAGGGGCGTTCCCGGCGCTGATTAGGTGCTCGCGGTGATGTGATACATATCACATGACCGCGAGCTCCCAATCAGCACCGGGAACGCCCCTCTGACGTCACCGCAGGTCCTGGCAGAAGACATATCACCTGGACCCGGACACCGGGAAAAGGCGTCGGAGAGGTAAAGTATTCATTCTTTTTTATTTTTCATTCACTTGCCTTTCTTTAATTTAGATTTCGCAGTGTATATTAATACACTGCGAAATCTAATGGGCGGTCACAGCTTTCACAGAGGGGAGGAGGAAGCAGGATTCTTCCTCCCCTCTGTGAGATCAGAGGGAGAAAACGCAGGAGCAGCTGCGTAAATAATTGACATCTCAATTCTTTACGCAGCTGCGTTTTCTCCCATAAACGCACTGCATATTTTTGCGCAATGTCTGCACTGCAAAGAGAATTTCACATTCACTTTGCTGGCAGACAAAAGGCACATTGCGTATTTTGAAAACGTGCGCGTAAAAAGCGCGGCAAAATACGTAATGTGTGAATGCAGCCTTAGGCTGCGTTCACACAGTGCGTATTTTGTCGCATATTTTTATGCATGCAGTTTTCTAAAGAAATACGCGCGTTTTTTTACGCGTGTAAAAAACGCATGTGTGTTCACACACATGCGTTTTTTGATGCGTTTTTTTACGGACGCGTTTTTTTCTGCATGTGTACTGCAAACACATAGAAATGAAGTTTGTTAAAAAAAAAAAAGAAAAAAAAAGCCTTGTGATGTCATTTCCTTTCTTTTCCATTATTACATTCTCTATTGAAAAGTGTACTAGAGAATGGACAATCTACATGCTGCATTTTCTATGTCCAGCAAGGGTAACCCAAGCAACTGGGGGCTGGAATCCTCAGCGTGGTGAGGCCCAACCGTTCTGGGCCCAGCACGCTAAGGACCGCAGCCAACAGCCGCCCCAGGAGTGGCGCCTCAATGAGAGATGCCAAACCTGGCAGGTACCTCGCTCTTCCAGCTGCCCTGGGCGGTGGCAGTCTGGATAATAACGGGGTTGGTGACACCTTTTTTGACAGCTGCCACCAAGCCCCTATTGGTAATGTCAGCCATCAGTGTGACAGCCAGCTATTAGCAATAGAGAAATTGAGATTGGAAACAAAAAAAAACACTTTGTAAAAATAATCTTTATTATTAAAATAAACTAGAAATAGGCGCGATGCTATTGCATCGGGAGTGCAGTGAAATGAACAGGTGCCGTAGAAATAGCCTTTGAATAGCACAATCCTCTCTCCAGAAACTACACTGTTGTTGCAAGATTTATGTGGAGTATATGGTGGCTCAGTGGTAATCACTGTACAGTGGCTCAGTGGTTAGCACTGTATATGGTGGCTCAGTGGTTAGCACTGTACGGTGGCTCAGTGGTTAGCGCTGTATATGGTGGCTCAGTGGTTAGCACTGTATGGTGCCTCAGTGGTTAGCATTGTATGGTGGCTCAGTGGTTACCACTGTATGATGGCTCAGTGGTTAGCATTGTATGGTGGCTCAGTGGTTAGCACTGTATATGGTGGCTCAGTGGTTAGCACTGTATATGGTGGCTCAGTGGTTAGTGCTGTATATGGTGGCTCAGTGGTTAGCACTGTATGGTGCCTCAGTGGTTAGCACTGTATATGGTGGCTCAGTGGTTAGCACTGTATGGTGCCTCAGTGGTTACCACTGTATGATGGCTCAGTGGTTAGCATTGTATGGTGGCTCAGTGGTTAGCACTGTATATGGTGGCTCAGTGGTTAGCACTGTATATGGTGGCTCAGTGGTTAGCACTGTATATGGTGGCTCAGTGGTTAGCACTGTATATGGTGGCTCAGTGGTTAGCACTGTATATGGTGGCTCAGTGGTTAGCTCTGTATATGGTGGCTCAGTGGTTAGCACTGTATATGGTGGCTCAGTGATTAGCACAGTAAATGGTGGCTCAGTGGTTAGCACTGTATACGGTGGCTCAGTGGTTAGCACTGTATATGGTGGCTCAGTGGTTAGCACTGTATACGGTGGCTCAGGGGTTAGCACTGTATATGGTGGCTCAGTGATTAGCACAGTATATGGTGGCTCAGTTGTTAGCACTGTATACAGTGGCTCAGTGGTTAGCACTGTACAGTGGCCTCCTCTACTCCCTGGCCTCCCTACGCAACATGGTTTCCGCTAACAATTGGAGCTAATTTTCCACTGAAATTGTTAGCGGACACCATGTCGTGTATGGAGAACCTGTGTGCCACCAGCACAAGGGCAACTGGTAGAGTTGGGTTGCAGCACCAGAAAATGCCGCCTCTAATGAATGCGTTATTTTCTTGGGTGGCTGTGAGTTGCAATTTGCAGCGTGGGGGACCCACAAGATTTGGTTCTCTCCACGCTGAGGATTCCAGTCAGCCAGCTGCCAAGTTGTACCTGGCTGGCTACCAAAAATACAACGGACTTTTTTTTTTATTTCTAGAACTAATTCTAGAAAAAAAAATGACGTAGTGCTCCGCCATATTTTTGGTCCAGCCAGGTACAACTTGGCAGCTACAGACTGCCAGCAACCCCCAGCTGCCTCGTTGTACCTGGCTGCAACCAAAAATACAGCGAAGCCCATTTTTTTTTTATTTCTAGAACAAATTCTAGAAAAAAAAATGACGTAGGGCTCCGCCATATTTTTGGTCCAGCCAGGTGCAACTTGGCAGCTACAGACTGCCAGCAACCCCCAGCTGCCTCATTGTACCTGGCTGCAACCAAAAATACAGTGAAGCCCATTTTTTTTTTATTTCTAGAACTAATTCTAGAAAAAAAAAATGATGTAGGGCTCCGCCATATTTTTGGCCCAGCCAGGTACAACTAGGCAGCTGGGGGCTGGAATCCTCAGCATGGAAAGGCCCAAGCGTTCTGGGCCCCCCATGCTGTGAATTGCAGTCCGCAGCCACCCCAGAAAATGGCGCATTCATTGAAGCGCCATTTTCTGGCGCTGTACCCATGCTCTTCCAGTTGCCCTGGTGCCGGTGGCAAACTGGGTAATAAAGGGGTTAATGCCAGCTTTTTATTGGCAGCTGGCACTAAGCCCGAGATTCATAATATAGGGCCAATGTTAGACCCGCCATTAGGAATCTCTGGTAAATAGTCAGAAAATACACACAGAGAAAAATATTTTTATTTTGAAAAAAAACACAAACAAAATTCAGACTCCATCTTTATTATAAAGATCCGACATAGTCCATAACGAAGGTCCCACGACGCTCGATCACCTCCGACGTAGTCCACAACGAACGTCCCACAACGCTTGATCGCCTCTGCTCAATCCAGAGACTACAGCAAGGGATCAAGTGTCCTCTTCCTACAGTCTCTGGGATCACAGATATGGTGCACTGTATGACAATGATCTGTCATACAGTGAACCATGACTATGATCCCAGAGACTACAACAAGAGTACACTTGATCCCTTGTTGCACCCATCCATCCACCCATGCACCCATCATCCACGCATGCACACATTCACGCATGCACATCCACATCCACGCACGCTGACATCCATCCATGCAATATGACATCCACGCATGCTGACATCCACGTACGCACATCCATGCATGCACATTCACGCACGCACATCCACGCACGCTGACATCAACGCATGCACATCCACTGACATCCACACACGCTGACATCCACGCACGCACATCCACATATGCATCCACGCACGCACACATCCATGCACGTACATCCACACACGCTGACATCCACGCACGCACTTCCACATATGCATCCACGCACGCACACATCCACGCACGCTGACATCCACGCATGCACATCCACATACGCATCCACGCACGCACATCCACACACGCACATCCACATCCACGCACGCACATCCACATACGCATCCACGCACGCACATCCACACACGCACATCCACGCACACACATCCACATCCACGCACGTACATCCACATACATCCGCGCATGGTGACATTCACGCACGCATATCCACGCATGCTGACATCCACGCACGCACTTCCATTTGCATCCACGAGCGCACACATCCTCATACGCATCCACGCACACTGACATCCACGCACGCACATCCACATATGCGTCCACGCACGAACACATTCACGCATGCTGACATCCACACACGCACATCCACATACGCATCCACGCACGTACATCCACATACATCCACGCACAGTGACATCCGCGCATGGTGACATTCACGCACGCATATCCACGCATGCTGACATCCATGTACGCACATCCACGCACACAGATCCACATATCCACATACGCACTTCCACACATGCATCCACACATGCACACATTCACGCACGCTGACATCCAAACACACACATCCACGCACGCGCATATCCACATACGCATCCATGCACGCACACATCCACGCACGTACATCCACGCACGCACATCCACACACACACATCCACATCCATCCATGCACACGTCTACGCACGCACACGTCTACACACGCATGCTCACGTCCACGCATGCACATGTCCACGCATGCACACATCTGCGCACACATCCATGCACACACTCATCCATGCACGCACTCGTCCACACACGCTCATGTACGCACACATCCATGCACGCTCATGTACACGCACGCATCCACACACACACATACAAATACACACACACAAACACATACATACATCCACACACACACATACATATACACAACACACACACACATCCACACACACATAAACACATACATACATCCACACACACACACATACATACATACATATACATACATGCATACACCCACACATACATACATCCACACACACATATACACACACATACACACACACATAAACACATACATACATCCACACACACACACAAACACACATACATACATACACACACACACATACATACATCCACACACATACATCCACACACACACACACACATACATACACACACATACACACATAAACACATACATACATCCACGCACACACACATACATACATCCACACACACACACATATACATACATGCATACATACATACTTACCTCCCTCTCGGCTGGCCCATGTCCTCTGCAATGTCCCCATGTCTGTCGGTGTGCCGCTGAAGCGATCTGTCAGCTGACCGGCACAGCTGACAGTCAGCTGATCGCTTCACCGGCAGATGCTGGAAGCCGCGAGGAGGACCGGACGCCTCTCCCATGCATCCTGAGGAGCGGTGAGTATCCAGACACTCGGTCACACAGGGACAGCCACGGGAAAGCAGGAATCCCAAAATGGTGGGATTTCCTGTTCCTGTTTTCCCTGGAGCTGTTCCCGTGTGACATCATTTCCTGCGCACATACCCCTTGCCCCGCTCTGGAATGCGCATCGTCTGAACAGCGATGCGTATTTCCAGGGGTTAAAATGGGGCCTATGGGAGAACGCGCACGTAAAAAGACGGAAAGAATGAACATGTTCATTCTTTTTACGCGCGCGCTTTCTCCCATAAAAGCGCGGCCGAAAATTGCGCTGCGTGTGAACAGCAAAAGTGAAAGTGCATTCACTTTGCTGTGACACGCAGACGCAGGTCCGCTTTGGGGGGAAATACGCGCGCAAAAAAAGCGCAAATAATACGCACAGTGTGAACGCAGCCTTATAGTGTTTAAAATTCTCATTCACATGTTTCAATAGTATACAGCATTGTTATTATTATTACTATAATTATTATTGTTATATACAGTAATCATGATATAATAAGTATTTCACAGCCCTTATACATTAGGTGCATACAGTGTTATAGAGTCATTGCAAACAGAGCGATCTATTTCAAGTGTTTATTTCTGTAAATGTTGATGATCTCAGAAAATTAAAGTACGGAGGATGAAGGGTTAAAAACCGTGCTGCCGTATTCCATGAGACGTCAAAATGTGAATATAATATTGATTTTATTAGTCAACGTATTTAAGGGCATCCAGAAACACAGTGAAACATGGCAATATATTGATTTGTCCTGATGAAGGGGCCCAGGGAGACGTGAAACACGTTGACTAATATATAAACATTATATTCACATTTTGTTGTCTCATGGAACAAGGCAGAACGGTTTTCAACCCTTCATCCTCCCTACTCTATATGCATCACGCTGGGAACTTCAGCAGCCGTGATCTGCTTTTATAGTGGTTGTGATTCTCACAACTACACAAGGTGAAGCCTCTGATATCTATTTAGGTTATATTTTATCTCTCAGACCCTTTATCCTCCCTACTTTAGGTTTCTGAGATAACGACCTTTGGGTTTTCATTGGCTGTAAGCCATAATCATCAACATTTACAGAAATAAACACATCAAATAGATCACTCTGTTTGTAATGACTATACATTTGTGGCCAAAAGTATTGACACCCCTGCAATTCTGTCAGATAATACTCAGTTTCTTCCTGAAAATGATTGCAATCACAAATTCTTTGGTATTATTATCTTCATTTAATTTGTCTTCAATGAAAAAACACAAAAGAGAATGAAGCAAAAAGCAAAACATTGATCATTTCACACAAAACTCCAAAATGGGCCAGACAAAAGTATTGGCACCCTCAGCCTAATACTTGGTTGCACAATCTTTAGCCAAAACCGCTTCCGGTAACCATATATGAGTTTCTTACAATGCTCTGCTGGAATTTTAGACCATTCTTCTTTGGTAAACTGCTCCAGGTCCCTGATATTTGAAGGGTGCCTTCTCCAAACTGTCATTTTTAGATCTCTCCACAGGTGCTCTATGGGATTCAGGTCTGGACTCATTGCTGGCCACCTTAGAAGTCTCCAGTGCTTTCTCTCAAACCATTTTCTAGTGCTTTTTGAAGTGTGTTTTGGGTCATTGTCCTGCTGGAAGACCCATGACCTCTGAGGGAGACCCAGCTTTCTCACACTGGGCCCTACATTATGCTGCAAAATTTGTTGGTAGTCTTCAGACTTCATAATGCCATGCACACGGTCAAGCAGTCCAGTGCCAGAGGCAGCAAAGCAACCCCAAAACATCAAGGAACCTCCGCCATGTTTGACTGTAGGGACCGTGTTCTTTTCTTTGAATGCCTCTTTCTTTCTCCTGTAAACTCTATGTTGACGCCTTTGCCCAAAAAGCTCTACTTTTGTCTCATCTGACCAAAGAACATTCTTCCAAAACGTTTTAGACTTTCTCAGGTAAGTTTCGGCAAACTCCAGCCCTGCTTTTTTATGTCTCGAGGTAAGAAATGGGGTCTTCTTGGGTATCCTACCATACAGTCCCTTTTCATTCAGACGCTGATGGATAGTACGGGTTGAGATTGTTGTACCCTCGGACTGCAGGGCAGCTTGAACTTGCTTGGATGTTAGTCGAGGTTCTTTATCCACCATCCGCACAATCTTGCGTTGAAATCTCTTGTCAATTTTTCTTTTCCGTCCACATCTAGGGAGGTTAGCCACAGTGCCATGGGCTTTAAACTTCTTGATGACACTGCGCACGGTAGACACAGGAACATTCAGGTCTTTGGAGATGCACTTGTAGCCTTGAGATTGCTCATGCTTCCTCACGATTTGGTTTCTCAAGTCCTCAGACAGTTCTTTGGTCTTCTTTCTTTTCTCCATGCTCAATGTGGTATACACAAGGACACAGGACAGAGGTTGAGTCAACTTTAATCCATGTCAACTGGCTGCAAGTGTGATTTAGTTATTGCCAACACCTGTTAGGTGCCACAGGTAAGTTGCAGGTGCTGTTAATTACACAAATTAGAGAAGCATCACATGATTTTTCTAACAGTTCCAATACTTTTGTCCACCACCTTTTTTATGTTTGGTGTGGAATTATATCCAATTTGGCTTTAGGACAATTCTTTTTGTGTTTTTTCATTGATGACAAATTAAATGAAGATAATACTACCAAAGAATTTGTGATTGCAATCATTTTCAGGAAGAAACTGAGTATTATCTGACAAGATTGCAGGGGTGTCAATACTTTTGGCCACAACTGTATGTAATATATGTGTCTCACAATTCAGTATTGAATTACTGATATATATTAACTTGTTGATGATATTCTGATCCATTGAGATGCATCAATATAAGATCTGGCTGCTGCCTGGTGCAAGAGGAAGAGGACATCTTCAATATGGTGAAACAGGTTGGTGCTCCAACACTAAAGGCCCAGTTACACACAGATAATTGTGCATCAGATTGTTCACGGATCTCTGGTTGCAGTGAAATCATGGACACATTGTTCTATTTGTACACGGGCAAAAAATGGAACAATGTGTCCATGATTTCACTGCAACCAGAGATCTGCAAACAATCTGCACAATTGTCTGTGAGTGTAACTGGGCCTTTAGTGGCGTCAGACAATGGAAAGATTGACTTAAGGCCACGTCACACGCTTCAATATAGTTAATGATCGCACGAGCGATCTCCCGTGAATGAGATCGATCGGTCAATCTTTCGAGATCGTTGGTGAGATGTCACACGTCTAGATATCGTGAACGAGGCGCCAACGATGCAGCGAGCAGCTATCGTTCGCACAACCCAGGAACGATACTTGTTCATTATTGAGAATAGCCGAAGAACGAATGACGCACAACAAATTTAAGGTCAGGATCTCAAATCTGTTATGAGCGATCAAACGATTTTTCACCGCAAGATCGCTCGGTTACACGCAACGATGCACAAACAATATCGTTTAAGCTAAACAAAAACCGTGACGTTTAAGCGATATAGTTAACGATATTGAAGTGTGTGACGTGGCCTTTAGGCAACTGTGATGTTAGCTAGTGTCAAAACTATTTTTAGGGAAAAAAAATGAAAAGAAAAAACATAGAAGCCCTTTATTAAAGACATAATCAAGTCTGTAAAAAAAAAAAACAACAAAAAAACAAAAACCTTACAATCCCTGTGATCACACAGTGATGAATGTACAAATTTAAAGAATTTCCTACTTGTGACAAATGTAAAATATCCAATGAGATTTGAGTTAGACTGGAGTGGAGAAGAACTATTCGGATAGCTATTAATCAAAATAATAAAAGCTTTTAATTTGTAGAAAATCATGCATTTTGGCACAAAATAGTTTCAGCTGTATCATGTACTTTAGTTTTCTTTTTCAATATCTGCATTCACTGAGCGCCATCTAGTGGCAATTAGCAAAACTGCTTTAAATACAAAGAGAAAATTTAGACTGATAGAAAAGAGTTGGTGGGGGTGTGGGGAGTTGAAAAAAAATGCAACAAACACCAAAAATTGTTGAGCGAATCTCTTAAGACACAATTCAGACACATTTGCTTCACACTCTCTCAATTTTGTTGGAAAATTAAATTTTAATCAATTAAATTGCTTGTAGATTGAATCAGGTTGGAAAAGGTTTGAAAAACAATATTATTCTCAGGTATTCTCGGCCAATCTTTACTACCGCCAGTCCTCCAATTGGCTCTGTTATCTTTTATTTTCTATCTAACTTCATCTATTTTCCTTTCAGATGAGTCTTACTTTCTATAGGACCCACATTGTCACACAGGGCACGGGGTATACAGTCACACATGGCAAAATGTGCGTCATTGATATGTCACATCATAGTTAGTGGCTTAGGACTTAGTGAATGGAAGACAGCCTAGAGGATGATGGAAGCAAGAATACAAAAGGTAGAAGAGCTCTGCCAGGTATGGTGGGTGCCATTTTGTGGGATTGGTAGGATGAGACTGCACTGGGGTGCAAACATAGATTACCTATTAAGAACCCATTTAGGTTTGAAATGTGTAAGTATTTCATCCAAACATTACATTTTTATAATGTGTGTGTTTTTACTATTTTTTTGAATAAAATAGATTTTTTTAACTTAAAGCGTAACCACCGTTTACATTTTTAGTTATTCATAATGTAGAGAAAACAGTTTTAATAAACTTTCTAATAAGTTTCATTAGAAAATTCTGGTTGAAAACCATTCATAAACCTTTCACAAGGTGTCCCCACTGCACTGTGTGTGAAGCAGACATATGCTCATTCTCACTCAGATCCATCTTCACACTGAATACGGGGCATGTAACCACATAAGGGAGGGGGCATGGCCTACACTGCTGACTGCAGCTCATGATTCCACTTGAGGAAGACGCTTGGAGAGCGTAGAAATGCGTTGTGGCCTAAAGGACCCTGCCTTTTTATTGTACAAATAAAGCCGAGAGGTAACTATTCATAACAGCCTTGGTGCCGGTTGATTCCCCAGCGCTCACATAAATACCTATTACTCTTTTGAAATACATTCGTTCCTCCGCTAGTGAGGTATGGAGCAGCTCCGGGCAACAGGACCTTGGATGACGTCCTGAACACGCCCACGGACCCACCACGTGACGACTCACATGTGAGGTGCTGGGATTAAGGACGCAGCAAAATCTTCATCATCCACAGCCGCTCATTAGCCGAGGACACAGGGAGATAAACATCAATGCACTAATTCTTGTTGTGCAGACAGCACAACAAGCACAGGTGAGGTTCCCATTCAAATAGCCTGCTCCCGATGACAATTACAGAGTGGCGCAACAATATTACTTTCTTTGTCATTTCATGCAGCTCATGAGCAGGGCCGGTTTTAGGCAAAGTGGGGCCCTGGGCAAAAGGTTAAAGTGGGGCCCTAAATGCTCACATATTGCACCGTCACACTCAGACATTTAGGTTACATGTACAAGCGCCGCATTCAGACTAGTAAATGAGTGCGATTTATAATATTCAAGTCATTCAGCGTTTGTTTCCGGACTTTTTACACAGGATGATGAAGAATGATGGGTGCAGAGCAATCACCGGTAGATCAATCTACCCCTACAGGATCATGTTATCAGCAGCACTTCTGCAGTGTTGCCGAGAGCAAGGATTTTTGTTCCTCCATAAACATCCAATCACCCGATGATGAGTCCCATTTTGCTCGTTTGTTGGGCGATTGCCAACCTGTTTACACCTAGGAACGCTCATCTGTGCTGCTGGGATTTATAAATGTAGATGTTACATACGCACAACACACAGTGTGTGACTCAAACACTATATATTACACCTATACACCGAGCACACACACATAGGCCAGGGTCACATTTGCGGTTGGACCCTGGCCTGCCGGATTCCGGTTTCAACTTAGCAATTTTTCCATCACCGCATAGCGTTTCCGCTATGCGGTGCTGGAAACCGCAGTCCCTAGTTACCCGGTGTTTACCTGCACGACCTGTCACACAGGCAGCGGCTCGGAGGGCGTTTTACAGCGCCGCACAGGAAACCGTTGCAGACACGGTTTCCTGTGCGGCGCTGTAAAACGCCCTCCGAGCCGCTGCCTGTGTGACAGGTCGTGCAGGTAAACACCGGGTAACTAGGGACTGCGGTTTCCAGCACCGCATAGCGGAAACGCTATGCGGTGATGGAAAAATTGCTAAGTTGAAACCGGAATCCGGCAGGCCAGGGTCCAACCGCAAATGTGACCCTGGCCATAGACACACGGTATGTGACACAAACACTATATATTACACGTATACACCAAGCACACACATAGACACACACATCCATTCCCATCATTGTCTGTCATACAGGACGGCTTCTCCAGGGAGAGTCGCTCTTTCTAACCTCTTAAGGTACCGTCACACAGAGACATATCGCCGGCGATATTGCCGGGGATCGCGGGAGCGCGCATCCCTGACAACATCGCCGGTGAGATGTCAGACTGAGCAACTTACCGGCGATGTCGCCGGCTAGTTGCCGCGGCTATCGCTTGCTGAGTTGCCCAGCAACCCAGCGAGCGATAACCCGCAATGTTGTAGATAGGCGGAATCGCCCGTAACATTGCGGATTGCCGCGTTACACAGGGCGATCAGGCAGAATCGCCTGAGCAACATCGCCAGGTTTCCCAACATTGTTGGGAAACCTGGCGATGTGACTCAGGCGATTCATCGCCTGATTATCGCCCTGTCACACGCGGCAATTCGCCGGCGATGTCGCCGCAACCTGGCCACGCCCCTCGGTTGCCGGCAACATCGCCGGCGATATCTCCCCGTGTGACGGTACCTTTATACTCTGACCAAGATATGAGGATTCTGAACACAGGACTCCTTATATTGATTAAAAATTACCTACAAGTGTTTAATTAAATAGGTTTTACAAACTGGAGAGTCAGTAAGATGAATGTTTTCATAGGATCATCTACTTAAATATCATCTTTAACAAATTTCTGCTATATTCTTCATATTATAAAACAAATGCATTTGAATTAAGCCCCATCCTGGTGTCTTGTGTTGTTCTGGGGTCACTAGTGGAAATATTGATCTTAAAGGAGTTATCCAGAATTCTATAAACATGACTGATTTCTTTCAAAAACAGCGCCACCCCTGTCTACAGGTTGTATGTGATATTGCACCTCATCTTAATTGAAGGGAATGGGCCTATGCTGTTATACCACATGCCACCTGTACATGGGGTGGCGTTGTTTTTGAAAGAATGTAGTAAAGTTTTATTAATCCTGGACATCCCCTTTAAAGCCTTGTAAGTTCTGCTTGATAACTGGCTACAAATGTAGGAATTAAGGAGGTCCCCAAACTCTAATTACTCTCATCATGAACATGTGAAGATTGAAGCCTGCGGGGGGTGTTCCTTCTGCTATTATACGGCAATTACAAGGATTTTATAACTTTTACCACTGAGCGATTTTTCATTTTTGTTTTTCCCTCCGCTTCTTCCAAGAGCCAGAACTTTTTTATTCTTCCTTCCACATAGCCGTACGAGGGCTTGTTTTTTGCAGGATGAGTTGTACAATTGAATGACATTCTTCATTCTACCACAAAATGTACTGGAGAATGAGAAAGAAATTCCAAGTGCTTTGAAATTGCAAATAAAAGTGCAAAAAAAGTGCAAATCCACAATTTTTTGGAGTTTTTTATTCATCATGTTAACTATATGGTAAAAGTGACTTCATAAGTTGATTATCTAGGTTAGAATAAGAAGATACTGAACATTTTTATTTCAATCATAAAAAATATTTAAAATACATTTGCTTTATTCGCCATTTTCCAAGACCCATGATGTTTTAATTTTTGAAGATACAGGGCTATGTGAGAGCTTACTTTATGTGCCCTGAGCTGACATTTTTACTGATTCCATTTTGAGTCAGATACAACATTTTTGATCGCCTTTTATTGCATTGTATTGTAACAACGTGGTGGCCCAAAAAACACAATTCTGGCGTTTTAATTATTTTTCCGTTACGCCATTTACCAATTGGATTAATTTACTTCATATATGGATAGCTTAGATTCTTACGAACGCAGCGATACCAAATATATGTATTTTTTTATTTTTTTTTTACTGTTTTATTGCTATTTTCAGTTCAGCTCCTTTGGGGGCCCCTAAGAGAGTGGGGGCCCTAGGAAACTGCCCAGTCTGCCCCCCCTAACGCTGGCCCTGCTCATGAGGAAACAATGTATCAGATTACAGCACAGTTGCTAAGCAATGTCAGAATGTCAGGATCAGTGCAAACTCTTCTTTCCATGGCACAAGCTTCTCTGATCTGTCATCTAACTCAACACAGCTCCGTCACGATCTCTGTTAACCCCTTCTCTGTTGTCACACTGCTCCCTATCAGCCTGCTTTCAGAAGCTGTGGAAATACACACACACAGTGCTTGCAGATGCTGGCCATGCCCACACAGCCATAAAATGCAGTTTTTAAAAGAGCACAGAAAAATGTGATAAAATCAGTCATATGGCACAAAAAAGCATTATCTTACCTACTTTGTGACCCATCATTAACAACCAGTGCAGTATTGTTTTAATTTTTTTTTGTTAATGAAATGCCGCACTTTAAATTTTGAATTGGAGGCGGTGCTGGATTTCCTGCTTTCTTTAGTTACTTTCATTCATCTCGATTGTGTGTCACTGGATCCTCCACACAGCGATGTGAACCCACAGGTGTTTTGGGGGGATTATCTCTTGGCAGAAAAAAGCAGCATTTTTTGCCAATTTTTTTTCTGCCATTTTACTGTCTTTTTGTGCAGCTTTTTGCTGTCATTGTTTTCTATGGCCAGGGTCACATCTCTGTTTTGACCCTGGCCTGCTGGATTCCGGTTTTATCTTAGAACTTTTTCCAGCGCCGCATAGCGTTACCGCTATGCGGTACTGGAAAACGCTGCCCTTAGTTACCCGCTGTTTACCTTAACGACCTGTCACACAGGCAGCGGTTTGGAGTGCGCTTTAAAGCGCCGCACAGGAAACCGTTGCAGACAGCGTTTCCTGTGCGGCGCTGTAAAGCGCACTCCAAACCGCTGCCTGTGTGACAGGTCGTTAAGGTAAACAGCGGGTAACTAAGGGCAGCGTTTTCCAGCACCGCATAGCGGTAACGCTATGCGGCGCTGGAAAAAGTTCTAAGATAAAACCGGAATCCGGCAGGCCAGGGTCAAAACGGAGATGTGACCCTGGCCTATGGGTGAAAAATGCTGCAAAAACGCTGGAACAATTGACATGCTGCTTCTTTGAAAAATGCAGCAGGTTTCATTTCAGTCAAGAAAGAAAACCGAAGTGTGTGTACATGAGATTTCTGGAATCTCGTGGGTTTTGCTGGTTCTGTAAAAAAGCAGCTTTTTATTAGCATGGATTTGCATAAAACCAATGAAATGCAAAAACAAAACAAAAAACGCAGCAAAAATGTTCTGTGTGAACATTAGAGATGAGCGGTGTTTAACTCGAATTGTTCGCCAATCTCAAATTCGAGCTGTTTTTGGCGATGTTCGAGTCGTTCATCGAATTAGAACAATTTGCTCTAAATTCGGCAGTTCGAGGTTATGTTCGATTTCAGTTCCGCAAGGTATATACATACATTACGAACTGAAATGAAGTAAAATCAAGGGTTAAAAATAAAAAAATCGATACTCACCTGTCTAATCCATCCAGCGACGCTTCCAGCACTGCCTACCTGTCGGAGATGTGATCCCGGCAGCGTTTCCCGGTGAAATGAAGAGTTCTCGCGATAACTCGTCATGTGACCGGAAACCCCTGCCGAGGAGGAGCGGAAATGATGTGTGCAGCCTCATTCCCCGACACTCAGGGCAGGGGGGAGCGCGCATTCTCATGTGAACATCACGTCCATCGAGGCGTGATAAAGAAGCAAGTAGGCAGCGATGGGGACACAAAGAGAACGCCCAGGGGGGCTAGCAACGGTAGCCCCCCGGCTCATTAATGGAAGTGAAAAAAACTTTTTTTATTTAGTAACAGGGCAAATTTAGCACAGAGAGGGATAGTTAGGATAGTAATAGGAAGATGCAGGGACAGGTAGTGATAGCCTGGGGGGCTTTAGGTAGATGACAGGTTGCCTTTAAGCGACCGAAGCATTATGGCAGTGATGTTTTGGGTACCATGTTCAGGTTTTGTTCATACATTGCTGTTACATGTTGTTGCTATTCCTGCAAAATGCAAATCCATGCAAAATGTTGAAAGGCTATGCTGGTAGCATGCATATCTTCACATCTCTATAAGGCGGCCGTCACACGCACAGATATCTTTAGCGATATTGTAAGCGATCACGTGCACGCGCAATCGCTTACAATATCGCTCACATCGCTGGTGAGCTGTCACACAGACAGACTCACCAGCGATGCGGAGCCGCGATCTCGCTGGTAACTATGGTACACATCGGGTAACTAGGCGCCGCGCGTCGCTTCGTTACCCGACGTGTACCATAGTTACCATCTCCCAGCATAGGCTCTGCCGCTGGGAGATCGTTCATCGTGGTGTTATACACCACGATGAAGCAGATCGTGGCATCGTTCATCGCTAGATCTGAGAACCGAACCTCAGATCAGCGATGTCACGATCAAGCGATTTAACATCGTAAATCGCTTGATTACATGCAACGATATCTTGCCCGATATCGCTTAAGCGATCAAAAAGGAGATCGCTTAAACGATATCGGGCAAGAAATCGTTGCGTGTGACGGCCGCCTTAGTAATTCAATATATTTACCAAGTTACACAATGGAATATAGCTTGATTCTATATGGAAACTAATTAATGGTTAAATACTTGCATCTGATTTATTGCGTGAGAACACTGTTCACAGCAAATGTAAATTAGGAACAACTGGATTTATTCCAAGGATTTGCCTGTGAGAATAAGAATGCTCTTTGTTTCAGATTAATTTCCTACTTTCTTGTAAGCCTTTTTACTTTCAAAACTGGTCCAACTACAGCTCCCAATGTTGCTTTTTTTTAACATGCTAAATTATAGATCCATTTTGATGTATGCTGCATGTCACAGTTTGTTGTTTTGCACCACTATGAAACAAGATTTAATATATTAAGAAAACAACAGTAATAGCTTTTAAGTTACCTTAACACGCCGCAACTATCACCGGCGATCGGTAGCAACCGAACGTGCGCGTGCACATTTTTGACGGTTGATACCGATCGCCGATGCCGCATTTAGACGTCGCAATTGCGTCATCAACCTAAGGGAACGTGGCTCCCCAGAAGTTGAAACAGAACCTGCGGGAAACATCCGGTTGAATCCCGACGCCGTTACACACACCGCAATCACTAAGGGAATGTGGGCGTACATGTTCAGCGCCGCAAGAACATAGGCGTGACAGAGTTGTGTATTATGCGCACCAAACACGCTGATTAGACAACGCAATAGCGTCATGATTGGCCAGCCTGCGCAGGAAGGCTGGCTAATACATGACACCATTGCAATTGTGTAGTGTGAATGGACAGCTCTTTAAATATGGTGCCCTGTGAAGGGACAGCCAATGGAAACACAGTAGCCCCCACCAATCATCGCTGATGGGGCGTGGTATCCATGACGCTGTGGCACGCCCCGGGGAAATCACTAGGTGACGCAGATTCCATCCCTTTCGCTCATTCACACGCCAAAACCAGGGCAATTCACCTTCAGGGCTGCCTCTGGTTTTTGAACAATGCTCTGAAACCGCAACTGGGAGCAACTTCGAAAATCACCTTCACTTTCCCCCAATTACACGCCACAATTTTGTAGCAATTTCAAGGCAACGGTGACGGAAATCACGATTGCCTCTCAGTTGCTACACCGCAGTTGCGGCGTGAAAAGGTACCTTAAGAGGTTCTCCACTACTTTGACAACCCCTTCTCATTCCCCATATGTGCCCCCATAAAAAAAAAGCCTGTACTTATTCCCAGTGCCGACACAGCTCCAGCGATGTCAGGACTTTTGTTCCTGAGGCCCATGACACATTGTTATGACACGAGTCCCGCGATCAATCATTGTGGACTTCCTTTTTCCCGCCTTTGAACACAGAAGCAATTAGCAGGAAGTGAGTGGTAGCCGCAGCGCACACTTACTATTAATACTCAACCATCCTAAGGCAAGTAGAAGGAAGCCAGCGCTGATTGACGGGGGGACTCTCGCGCCAAAACAATGTCATGTGGGCACACAAGCTTTGACATTGCTGGACTCACACCGGCCCTAGAGGAGAGTATAGGCTTTTTTATTTTTATGGGGGAGTGAAAAGGGGTTGTCCAATAGTGGACCCATCCTTTCAGGAGGCAAACAGATCCTCAGTTATACTCACCTTGTGCTAAGGAAAGTAATACATTACTGTAACCCATTTAAAAAAAAATAGAGAACCAGTCAGGAAGATTTTGTAATGGAAAGACATGGCTGTAATACAGATTAATTTGAAACCTTTGTAAATAAACCAGCTTTGTGGTTCTTTAATCACCATTAGAAGTTTTCTGTCAATTAGATTTTGGTGCACATGGGCTGAATTGTACACTGGATTTTCTCCTCATTGTTTGTGTTTCCGCAGCCCCTCCATTTCCCTCCATTCTGTGATTGACAGGTCACTGCTGAGATCTGAAACAGAGGATGCAGGTCATTCAAAAACTGAAGAAAGGCTGGGGGTTCAGGTAATCACATGTGATAAATAATGTGATACATATCACATGACCACGAGTGGCCAATCAGCGCCCAAGATGTCATCAATGACGTCATGCCAGATCCTTGCAGGCGGTACCTGGCCTGAGCTCTGCAACGGATAGTGCGAAAAGGCGTCAGAAAAGTGTAAGTATTCAATCATTATTATTGTTAATTCATTTAGCTTTATTTAATTTTGATTTTGCACTGTATATTATTACACTGCGAAATCAAATGGGGGCTGGCAGACATGTTACAGAAGGAAGGAGGAACCAGGATGTTTCCTCCCCTCTGTGACATTGCTTCCTCCACGGGCCTTAAAAAAGCGTGCTGCGTGAAAGCGCTGCTTCTTTTTTGCGTTTTTTGTGCGGGTGCAAAACGCTGGTAAAAGCGCCTGCACACAAAAATGCAAAATAAAACACTATGTGTGAACGTAGCCTTACACTTTATTAAAGATAAAAACACACATACATATAACAACAATTGTCTAAATAAATGATGAGGAGATCCCTAGGATAGTACCACATTAGGGCAGTAACACTAGATAGGGCTTAGGAACAGTTACAGAAGTATAGGTTTCTTACACCAAGGGCTATGATCACTCACAAGGAAGATGCATGATTAGCAAGAATTCCAGCAGTCAGACTCACCCATGGTGCTGTATGTAGTATCGCTCGGTTCTAAGCCCAGTGGTAGTGCTCTGGACCGTTGTGACCCCCAACGTACGTTTCACCTGAGCGCTTTTTCAAGGGGTGTGGTCAAAAAAGCGCTCAGGTGACACGTACGTTGGGGTCACCACTAGAGATGAGCCACCACCCTACTGTTCTAATTCGATTTGGTTCATCGAACACGGTCAAATCCCATTGAAAGCAATGGCAGCCAAGCACAAACACATACAAACACATAGAAAACACATAGAAAACACCTTCAAAAGTATCCAAAAGGTGACCTAACTACTCATAAGATACAACAAACATATGGAAAAGTGAAAACTACATATAAAAATGTGAAAAGAAAAGAGATAGATGAGTAAAAGGTGGAGGAGACACAGATATAGGCATGTCATGTCCTTCCAAAATCAGTTTTTACTACAGTAGTTGTAAGGGTACCGTCACATGCGGCAATATTGCTAGGCAATTTCACTGGCAGTTTGCTGGTTGCAGTGAAATCATGGACACATTGTTCCATTTGTACACAGCAACAAAATAGAACAATGTGTCCATGATTTCACTGCAACCAGCAAATTGCCAGTGAAATTGCCTAGCAATATAGCCGCGGTGTGACGGTACCTTAATGCATCATGCACACGATGAGTAGTTGTTGAGTTTTACTTCAGTATCTGTAAGGCCACGTCAAGAAGATGAGTATTTAGTGCGTTTGACTTCAACATCTGTAAGGCCATTTGCAGATGATGATTATTTGGTGTGTTTTACTTCAGTATCTGTAAGGCCATGTGCAGATGATGATTATTTGGTGCGTTTCACTTCAGTATCTGTAAGGCCATGTGCAGATGATGATTGTTTGGAGCTTTTCACTTCAGTATCTGTAAGGCCTTGTGCACATGATGATTATTTGATGTGTTTTACTTCAGTATCTGTAAAGCCATGTGAAGATGATGAATATTTGGTACCTTTCACTTCAGTATCTATAAGGCCATGTGCAGATGTTGATTATTTGGTGTGTTTTACTTCAGTATCTGTAAGGCCATGTGCAGATGATGATTATTTGGTATGTTTTACTCCAGTATCTGTAAGGCCATGTGCAGATGATGTTTATTTGGTGTGTTTTACTTCAGTATCTGTAAGGCCATGTGCAGATGATGATTATTTGGTGAGTTTTACTTCAGTATCTGTAAGGCCATGTGCAGATGATGTTTATTTGGTGTGTTTTACTTCAGTATCTGTAAGGCCATGTGCAGATGATGATTATTTGGTGAGTTTTACTTCAGTATCTGTAAGGCCATGTGCAGATGATGATTATTTGGTGAGTCTTACTTCAGTATCTGTAAGGCCATGTGCACATGATGATTATTTGGTGTGTTTTACTTCAGTATCTGGAAGGCCATTTGCAGATGATGAGTATTTGGTGCGCTTCACTTCAGTATCTGTAAGGCCATGTGCAGATGATGATTATTTGGTGCGTTTCACTTCAGTATCTGTAAGGCCATGTGCAGATGATGATTATTTGGTGTGTTTTACTTCAGTATCTGGAAGGCCATTTGCAGATGATGAGTATTTGGTGCGTTTCACTTCAGTATCTGTAAGGCCATGTGCAGATGATGAGTATTTGGTGCGTTTCACTTCAGTATCTGTAAGGCCATGTGCAGATGATGATTATTTGGTGCGTTTCACTTCAGTATCTGTAAGGCCTTGTACAGATGATGATAATTTGGTGCATTTTACCTCAGTATCTGGAAGGCCTTGTGCAGTCAATGAGCATTTGGTGCGGTTTTTAACGCAGCATCTGGAAGGCCTCGTGCACACGATGAGCATTGTGTCACATTTAGGGGACTACAAGAGTCTCCATTTTTTCCCAAAAATTTGAGCCCAGACACCACTTCAGTGACATCAATTGCCCCACTGTTGCAAGCTGAAAATGGTTGGTGAGGTGACTTTCATGCAGCACATTCCAAAATCTACAAGCCTTTAGTCTCCTCATGTTATCTGTAAGATTTGTCACCAAAATGTAAGTAGCGGCCAAAAAATCTGGGTAACTTTGAAGACAGCAGGAGAAGGGGCTGCTGTCCAAGTCTTGCCATCCCCACGAGTTGTGCATCAATCCTCTGTATGTAGAAGTTCCTCCACTGCTTTTGCCTCCTCAACCTCCTCTCGGTCCTCCACCTGCACCCAAAGCCTGTCTGGTAATGCTACCCGCGCTCTAACTGCGCACAAGGAATCCTGCACTCCTCCTTACTATGATGACAGCAGGGCTCAACGGCATCAGGCGGTCTTTACCTTGAAGTGTCTGGGAAATGTGAGTCACACAGCTGAGGAGTTGTGGTCTGCTGTGGAGATCGAGTTTCATCAATGCTTGTGTCCACTGAATCTGCAGCCAGGGAAGGCCAAGTGCGACAATGCTGCAATTCTGGGTGTAGCCCTCCGCCGGGGCAATGTGACACACGTGCCTTGCATGGTTCACATCTTAAACCTGGTTGTCCAGCAAATTTTTGCACACTATCCTTCCCTAGATGGTCTTCAGCAGAGGGCACGGTCACTGTGTGCTCACTTCCGCCATTCGCATCCCGTATCTCAATGCCTTGCATCTCTACAGAAGTCGCCTGGCCTGCCAGTTCACAGGCTGAAATGTGATGTGCCGACAAGATGGAATTCAACTCTGCACGTGTTGCAGCAACTGTGGCAGCACCGACGAGCCCTGGTGCAATACGTCATGACGTATTACCTGGGCATACGAGATCCAGAGATAGGGCAAATCACACTGCTGAAGTGGTCTGAAATTAAGGACCTATGCACCATTCTGTACAGTACTGAAATGTTGACGCAGATGTTTAATGATGATTATGCCATTATCAGCATGACTATTCCCGTCATTGACATGCTGGAGCACACTTTAAATAGTATTCGGAGTCAGGTGGTGGCACTAGAGGAGGTGGAGAAAGTATAGGAGGAGTCGTATGCGGAACTGGGACAGGGTACTCGGTACCGGACCGGGGTATCACGGGGGTTGTCACGGTGGTCCTTGGTCCAGACCGTGTCCCGAGCCCACAAGTAAAAGGGGTTATTTACATGGATTTGTCGTGACGCCACCCACGGGTTGTAGTCCGTGAGGGGACCACCGCTGCTGCGTACATCTGCCAGGAGGATGGATGATGTTGCAGCAAGATGGATGAGCCCGCCGTGGGTCGGGGCTACTCCTGACAGGATGTAAGATGTATATACAGTTCAGTGTGCAGGGAATCACACACGGGAGACTGAAGAAGGGTTCACCGGGTTTTACTTGCAGTTCTTTCTGAGTACAACAGTTTACAACGCAGTTCTTTTACACCAATAACTCCGGACAGTCACTGAACCCTCTGCAACCAGGTTTCCTTTCTGAGACCCTTCACTCTCTGAAACCTTTCAGGCTTTCCTCTCCTCTGTTCTTCCCGTGGACTGTATGAGGGCAGCTTGGTCCCTTGTTTGGCTTCTCCCAGTGTATGGGTAGCAGGCCTGCGTCCTACAGTTGTGGCCAAAAGTATTGACACCCCTACAATTCTGTCAGATAATACTCAGTTTCTTCCTGAAAATGATTGCAATCACAAATTCTTTGGTATTATTATCTTCATTTAATTTGTCTTCAATGAAAAAACACACAAAAAGAATTGTCTTAAAGCCAAATTGGATATAATTCCACACTAAACATAAAAAAGGGGGTGGACAAAAGTATTGGCACTGTTAGAAAAATCATGTGATGCTTCTCTAATTTGTGTAATTAACAGCACCTGTAACTTACCTGTGGCACCTAACAGGAGTTGGCAATAACTAAATCACACTTGCAGCCAGTTGACATGGATTAAAGTTGACTCAACCTCTGTCCTGTGTCCTTGTGTGTACCACATTGAGCATGGAGAAAAGAAAGATGACCAAAGAACTGTCTGAGGACTTGAGAAACCAAATTGTGAGGAAGCATGAGCAATCTCAAGGCTAGAAGTCCATCTCCAAAGACCTGAATGTTCCTGTGTCTACCATGCGCAGTGTCATCAAGAAGTTAAAAGCCCATGGCACTGTGGCTAACCTCCCTAGATGTGGACAGAAAAGAAAAATTGACGAGAGATTTCAACGCAAGATTGTGCGGATGGTGGATAAAGAACCTCGACTAACATCCAAACAAGTTCAAGCTGCCCTGCAGTCCAAGGGTACAACAGTGTCAACCCATACTATCCCGTCGGCGTCTGAATGAAAAGGGACTGTATGGTAGGATACCCAAGAAGACCCCATTTCTTACCTCGAGACATAAAAAAGCAGGGCTGGAGTTTGCCGAAACTTACCTGAGAAAACCTAAAACATTTTGGAAGAATGTTCTCTGGTCAGATGAGACAAAAGTAGAGCTTTTTGGGCAAAGGCATCAACATAGAGTTTACAGGAGAAAAAAAGAGGCATTCAAAGAAAAGAACACCGTCCCTACAGTCAAACATGGCGGAGGTTCCCTGATGCTTTGGGGTTGCTTTGCTGCCTCTGGCACTGGACTGCTTGATCATGTGCATGGCATTATGAAGTCTGAAGACTACCAACAAATTTTGCAGCATAATGTAGGGCCCAGTGTGAGAAAGTTGGGTCTCCCTCAGAGGTCATGGGTCTTCCAGCAGGACAATGACCCAAAACACACTTCAAAAAGCACTAGAAAATGGTTTGAAAGAAAGCACTGGAGACTTCTAAGGTGGCCAGCAATGAGTCCAGACCTGAATCCCATAGAACACCTGTGCAGAGATCTAAAAATGGCAATTTGGAGAAGGCACCCTTCAAATATCAGGGACCTGGAGCAGTTTGCCAAAGAAGAATTATCTAAAATTCCAGCAGAGCATTGTAAGAAACTCTACCGGAAGAGGTTGATCGTAGGGATGGGCGAATACCTTGCTATTCGGAATCGCTATACCCGCAACGACTAGGTAGCGGTACTCACTATTCGTTGTGAGTATAGCGATTCCGAATACTTTTGCAGTGTATCAATAGATACACTGCAAAAGTCCTGTAAAAGATAGAAAAAGTCGTTAAAAAATAAAAAAGTCAGATACTCACCTTAACCGACGGCTGTACCGGAATTGGCCGATGCACGTCTATTCATGGAAAAGGACCTTTCACTCTCTCAGCCAATCAGATGGCTGGGAGAGATCTGTCCAATCAGATGCCGCCACGTCACAATGGCGTAATCGCTAGCGGCCACCTGATTGGCCAGATGGAAAGGTCCTCGGTGTACCTGAGAGGACCTTTCCATCTGGCCAATCAGATGGCTGCTAGTGATCACGTGATTGTGACGTGGCGGCATCTGATTGGCCAGATCTCTTCCAGCCATCTGATTGGCTGAGAGAGTGATAGGTCCGTTTCCATGAATAGACGTGCATCGGCCGGTCCCTACAGCCGTCGGTTAAGGTGAGTATTTGATTTTTTTATTTTTTAACCACTTTTTCTCTCTTTTACAGGACTTTTGCAGTGCATCTACTGATACACTGCAAAAGTATTCGGTACTTGCTACTCCCGAGTAATCCTAATTTACTCGGCGAGTAGCGAGTACACGAATACCGCTACTATTCGCCGAGTGCCGAATAGTAGCGAGTATACTCGCCCATCCCTAGTTGATCGCAGTTATTTTGGCTAAAGGTTGTGCAACCAAGTATTAGACTGAGGATGCTAATACTTTTGTCTGGCCCATTTTTGAAGTTTTGTGTGAAATGATCAATGTTTTGCTTTTTTCTTCATTCTCTTTTGTGTTTTTTCACTGAAGACAAATTAAATGAATTAAGAATTTGTGATTGCAATCATTTTCAGGAAGAAACTGAGTATTATCTGACAGAATTGCAGGGGTGTCAATACTTTTGGCCACAACTGTATATGCTGCTTTTTCTCCAGCCCGTGTGTTGGGTGACCAGACCTGGAATCTGTACCTCCCTGTCGGTGTGTCCATGTACCGGCGTGTAGCTACAGTCACCCAGAGTCGACTCTCTGGTCCCAGCCTAGCCTTGGATGTCCCTATCTTGCAAGGGATCACTGGGCTCTCTCCTACCCGTGTAACTACCTGGGTACGTCAGGGGAGTCTGTCCTGCCAGTATTTTGTCAGTGCTGCCGTCTTCCTCGGACCCAGCTGCACTGTTCTGGTCTCTGTCTTTCCCTTCCTTTGGGCTGCAGGCTATGGAGCGGGCTTTCTCTCCAGGGAACGGTGTCTCGCCGGATTCTGCGCCTCCAGGGAGCCCAGACCCTCAGGAAAATGTCCCTCTGTATTCTTTAATTCTCAGCCTACTCTGGCCTACTGACTAACTCCTCCTAGTTCCCCCCTTTTGTACTTGATTCATCGCCTGACCTACATACCCACCCACTATGGCTGGCCCTACCACCCCTTGCACGCCTAGAGTCTTGGGCCCTGGGCTGGGTCTTGTGTCAGTGGGTATGTGTTTTGAAGGTGTGTATGTCACAACCTGTCTCCACCTGCCTGGCTGCAGTTCCTACCTGTGGCCACCCTGGACGCAGGGGAGCCACATTCCCCCGGAGTTAAACCGATGTGTCCCCACGCCGTTCGGCATGGTTCCCCCTGAAAAGCATTTTTTTATTTTATATATCAACAACATCATTTTTCTTCCTGTTACGGAGGCACAGATTCTTAAACATTACATTATAAAACTATATACATTTTAAACACCGT
Source organism: Allobates femoralis (assembly GCA_033576535.1). Lineage (NCBI taxonomy): Eukaryota > Metazoa > Chordata > Amphibia > Anura > Aromobatidae > Allobates > Allobates femoralis. The sequence continues at coordinate 502,615,963 of JARQOC010000001.1, read as the reverse complement.
ATTCGGCTCATTCATGGCTGCAAGTGCTGAGGCCTCCGGGCCCTCGGGACACCAACTTGTGGCAAAGTTGTTACTCTCCGTGCCGGCACTTGCTAAAGCACTTGCTATCCATTCAAGCGCCTGCTCTCTTTGTGCCTCATCTAGAATTGGTATTGATCGTCGTCTGAGTCATGTCCGTACAAAAGGGATCATTTCAGAATCTCCAAGAAAAGAAGTAGACATCTTACTTTGGCTGGAAGATGCTCTTTTTCCAGCAGATGTTACTCTTGCTTTCCCACGTACCCCACGGACACAAACTGTTTTTCCCTTTCCACCACGCCTATTCCCCCTTCCACCAGCAGCAGGCCTTTTGCCACTCATTTTGTATGTGAACAAATTGGCAACTCTGCAGTTGTTGGCAAAAAATATTCTGATGGAAATCGAACACAGCTGATTGGCCAGACAGTGGTACTAGCCACAAAAAATTACGTTTGCTTGTTCCAGTAAAAAATTATTAGAATGAACTACACTCAAGGTGTATTTGGTTGTATTAAATGTGGCCTACAGTAAAGGTTTAGTGAACACTGCTGTTAAGCAAAAAATGACAGGTTTGATTGTTGCAGTAAAAAATTTGTAGAATCAACAACACTGAAGGTGTAGCTTCTCTCACAAGTGGGCTACACCACTGTGGGACACTGCTAGTCTGCTACTAGCCCGATCAAAGTACCTGGACTAGCTGCAGCAAAAATAATGCCTAATTATGACAGGTGGTGTAGCTTTCTTCACAGCAGTGCTACACTACCTGCCCTAATGGATTCAAAGAGCTATATTACTCTGGCCAGATGCTGTGAGAAAGATCTGAACAGCACTGGCACACACCTGACACACACCTGCCTGGCAAAAACTAATAGAGACTGCTCTAACCTAGCCCTCAAAAGGGCTGCAATTAAAACTAGTCCCTGCTTCCATGAAGTAGCCCTAAAAAGGGCTGATAGACTACTAGTCCCTAGTCCCTATCCCTAATCGCTACTCCTATGGAGCAGCCCTAAAAAGGGCAGATATTACTAGTCCCTACTCCCTAAACCTATCTATCTAACTTTGTATTCGCTCACTAGCTGACTGAGAGAACACAATTTAGTTTGCACTGTTTAGCGGTCGAACACAGCAGCAGCCGCCGGTGCCGTCTAACACCTGCAGCAGCTATCAGCAAAATGGTGGCGATCTTTAACCCCTTCCAGACCTATGACGTTGTACGACGTCATTGGCCAGTAAGGGGTGTTTGATGTGAGCTCCAGCACGAAGCTCACATCAAACACCCGACATCTCAGCTGATCTCATCAGCTGAGATGTCAGGGTAACAACACCAATCAGATCCGGGATCCGATCGACACTGTTAACCCCTTGGATCCCGCTGTCAATCACTGACAGCGGGATCCAAGGCAGCCGCGGTGGGGAACGTGCTATTCCCCGCCTGTTTCGGAGATCCCGCGATAATATCGCGGGATCTCCGGTGTTCATGTGACAGCCCGGGGTCCAGGCTAGAACCTGGATGCTGTCAGAGAGCACTTCCGGGTTGTGCTTGGCAGGCGCTGCCAACCATAGCCCATCTGCAATTCTGGTAGATACTGATGAACTGCAGCTCATTGGTATCTTCCAGAAGAGATCAGCCTGTGCAGCAGGGTGCCTCTCTCTGGGACAGTGTAAAAAAGAGAATTAGTAAAAAAATAAAGTTTTTAAAAATCTGTAAAAAAAAGAAATATAAAAGTTCAAATCACCCCCCTTTTCCCCAATCACAATAAAAGTATTAAAAAAAAAAAATACACGTTTGGTATTGCCGCGTTCAGAATCGCCTGATCTATCATTGTATTAAATCCGTTAATGAGAGTCGTAAACTCCGTAACGTAAAAAATGGTCCAAACGCCAAAATTCCGTTTTTTGGTCACTGCAACATTGTTATAAGATGCAATAACAGGCGATCAAAACTGTGGGTCCCCCAAAAATGATATAATTCGAAACGTTAGCTCAAGACGCAAAAAATAAGCCGTCACACAGCCCCAGATCCCAAAAAATGAGAACGCAACGGGTCGCAGAACATGGCGCAAAAAAATCTGTTTTTTTATTTCAAACTTCAGAATTTCTTTTCCCCACCTTAAATACCAGTAAAGGTATACATTTTGGGTGTCTACGAACTCATACCGACCCGAGGCATCACCCCGTCACGTCGGTTTTAACATATAGTGAACATGGCGACTAAAATACCCAAAAGACAAACGTGTTATTGCACATTTTTTTTGCAATTTCTCTGCATTTACAATTTGTTTGCAATTTCCCTGTACACTATATGGTAAAATAAATTATTGCTTATCAAAGTACAACTCGTCCCACAAAAAACAAGCTGTCATTTGTCTATATTAACGGAAAAAATAAAAAAATTATGGCTCTTGGAAGCAGGGGAGCAAAAAAACAAAAATGAAAAATGAAAAATTCCAAGGTCATGAAGGGGTTAAGATGGCCAGGTTTTATAGGGCTAGGACATGTGACACACACAGCCAATGATGACATTAGTTGTGTGAAAAGATGTACTTTGCAGTGTGGCACTGTGATTGGCTAGCAGCCTGAACCGCCCCACTGTACATGCTTTAGGAGTAAAAAAAAAAAGAGTGCAACCTTATTGCTGCAGCTCTGATACAACCCCCCTGCACACTATTCACACAAACTGGATATTAACATTCATTTGCAGTATTAGGGCTAGGTTTAGGGTTAGGAAGATTAAGCTTCTGTGGATCGAAGCGTTATCGAACATATACTAGAAATGCCAAATTTCAAGCAAATTGTGCTAATTCGACGAATTACTCGAACACCGCCAAAAACAGCTCGAATTTGAGATTGGCGAACAATTCGAATTGAACATCGCTCATTTCTAGTCACCACGGTTCAGGGCACTGGAGCACCATGGGTGAGTCTGACTGCTGGAATTCTTGCTAATTATGCATCTTCCTTGTGAGTGATCATAGCCCTTGGTGTGAGAAACCTATACTTCTGTAACTGTTCCTAAGCCCTATCTAGTGTTACTGCCTTAACGTGGTACTATCCTAGGGATCTCCTCATCATTTATGTATAAAATTGTTTTTATATGTATGTGTGTTTTTATCTTTAATAAAGTGTAAAGCTAATTTTGGAACCCAACTCCTGAGTGGGTTCCACTTATTGAATGTAATAATGGAGTGTTCAATTACTTGTCCTTATAATTATGTTAGAGCAGAGAAGGATGATCATGAAATGAAGCTTTTACAATTGTTCTGGTGGATTTCTTGTTTGAAGATATTGATAACTGTAGCCATAGCAGTGGCAATCACCTGAAGGTGCCTGCTTATTTTGTCAGCAGGGCACTGAAGCTCGCTGCCACAGGGACTGTAGTGGCCACCCCACAGCTACGATCACTGTGATTGGCTGTTTAATTCTTATCAGCCAATCACAGTGATTCTAATGTTTCAAGCAATGAAATTGCTTGAAATATTGTGATCCAGCTATGATTGGTGCTACAAGAGCACCGATTATAGGATGAAGCCAAGAGACCGTAGCATCATCCCCTCCAATCCTGATTGGAGCAATAGTGATGTGACTCATGACTGTTCCAATCAGAGTGCAAATGGGCGGTCTGGCCACACAGTGACCACTCCCCTCAGGTTCATTCTTTCAATGAAAGTGAGTAGAGCAGACCCTGCACCGGCTGTTTTAACACCCTAAGTTCCGCGATCAATATCAATCATGGCATTTAGGGATTTGGGAGAGGCATTACGATCCTGCTTTCCTCAGACCGGTATGTGGCTCCCCACCTGGTGAGGCGTCACAAGAGGGGTACTGCACCCATAAATGAGTGTGTGGTAACCCCTGTCACAGTGGGAAGGCAGATGTCTGTGGGAGGATCCCAACCCAGCACTCCCACACACCCACCTAGAATAGATGGTTTGGGGCCCGTACCCTAGGAGGGAAGTTAGGGGAGAAGGGAAGACACACAGTGACTTTTAGTCAGCACTGAGAAAAGACGGAGAACGGGGAGCCTCCGAGTGAGAAAAGGAGACTCCCAGGCAGGGGGCCTGGAGAGAGATAACAGGCAGCCCAGATGGAAGGAGGGGACCACCTGAGTGCCCATACTCAGGGAGGGAACTCTGGTCCACTTTACCGGAGTCCCAGTTCCGAAAACAGTCAGGTAGTCCAGCCCCTGCGCTGAGAACACCGGAGGTCATTGGTCTGTTTATTGGCCCCGACACCCTGTCTGGTGGGATCAGTCACACCAGGTTAACCCACCGGGGTCGAATCCCAGAGCAGGAGAGGGAGAGAGTGGAAGCCAGGATCGTCAGAGCATCGTAACGGGCCTGGTATTGAGCGGGTTACCCCAGGACAGGCACGAGCAGCGGACACGGGTTAGATCCAGGAAGGCATTCCACGGGAGACTTCCAGAGACTCTGCAGTTCACTGTGACTACCCGACCGGATAAAGAATGTTTTGCCACTGTGAACTGTATCTCCATCTGCCTTGTTCCAGTAAAGTACCCGGGTAGATTGACTGAGTCTCCGTGTATCTGTTTCTCTGCAATACTGTTCTCTGCTCATTTTCATCATCAGCACCCTCATTACCACCAGTGAATCCCTGCCCCAGAGGGCCAGCTCCACCTGCAAGGAGCTGTACCATCTTTGCCGCTACACCACCACCCTCCGGAGGTCTGAAGCAGCGCTGGTGCTCAATCACCAGAAGCTGCAGGTGGCATCACGATAAACTTAAAAAAAAAATGTATTCCCATTTCAACTACTGCAGCAAAGGGCCTAGATACCCGAGTCCCCACACCCTGGGCTACTCAGGTTATCCCAGCAATGTAATCATGAGGGCCCAATCGTCCCCGTGGTGACCTGAGGGTCACCTGAGTCTGGGTCACCTGACTCGGGCAAGCCTTATAGATGATGGCTGCAGCATGGTCTGTGAGGCTTGTGTCAAAGCAGCTCTGACTGCTGCACTGCACTGTAATGATCAAGTGTTGAAGTACAGTGCAGCTACGATCAGAGCAATAAAAGTTCCCGTCCCATAAAGACACTAAGTAAATAAGTAAGAATAAAATAAAGAAAATGTTAAAACATTTAATAAAAAAATAAATAAATAAAAAGCAAAACATTTCTTAATAAACAGTTAAGTAAGAAAAAAACTCTACACATATTTGGTATCACCACATGCGTAAAAACCCACTTTATCAAACTGTCACACTGGTTAACCCCTTCAGTGAACACTGTATACAAAAATGATGAAAATTCCCTGTTTTTGCTACTTTTTTTGTATACAGTGTATAAATTTGTCAGAGCTGTACTCGCAGCTGTGAGACTTTGTGTCGCACATGTCCGTGGCTCTCCGCAGTCAGTTGACCTATGGGTCATCAAAAACGAACCGGGGTTACAGTGATCAGGTCCCCGTGATTATGGCACAATGGTCTGATCACTTGGTAAAGGAGCACGATACCTCTCCCTGCCTTCTAAATACTGCGATCGCTATTGATCGACGGCAGTATTTAGGGGGTTAAACTGCCAGGAACGGTGCGGGCACTGCTCTTGGTGGTGAGTGCCTGCTCTCACCTGTCATATCAGCTAGAGACTTGATGGCGATTGTGCAGGTACAGCTGCAGTACCCGCAAAATCACCATGACGTACTTCATACATCATCAGTCATTAATGCATGGCTTTTCATGACGTATCCAGTACCTCCAATGTTGGAAAGAGGTTAACATCATTATGTGAATAATATCCATAGCTTTGGATTCCATTCCCCTTTTTATGCAATCACCTTGCGAGTCAGTCCCTATCACCCAAAGTGATTTCATTTAGATTGTTCTACTGTAATCACACTAAATGCCAGTATATAGAATTTTACCTTTTCCACCTTTTCCAGCTTTATAAACTATATGATACTCCTTTTCTAGAACAGTTATAAAGTATTCCCAAATTCTTATGCTTCCATGAGATGAGAGATTTTCTGTTTTTTTTTTGTTTTTTTTTATGTGTACATATGTAATCTAGTCAGTATTTCTATATATGGTATTTTATCTATGAGCACTTCTTGAACATATTTTCTCTTTTTATTAGCAACTTCATGAACAAGACTTAATTGGTCAAAACATGACTTCATTCTCGCCTAAATTGTCTGTATATGTGATTCATATCAACCATTAAAGACTTTATGCATATTGAAATAAGAGCATGCAATGATTCTCTTTGGGAGAGCATATCATTTTCCGCACTCACTCCCCATTGCTTATGTAGGGGTTTATTTTACATCCTGGATATACTATGAGCTAAGTAATAAGATAGTTTTGCACATTTTTTGTACCATTTTTTATCCTACTTTTAGTTATTCCTATGCTTCCCCGTGATTACAACTACTCGTCTACCTTGTTCTTACCTGGATAAATGGTATTTTCCTCTGCTGTTGTGGCAACCCATTTTTTTTCTCCTTATTTTGTCCTATAATAAAGTATTTACTAACTTTACAAATTTCTTGGACCTTTAATCAGTTTTATCTTTCCCATCGTATAGAAACTACCCTGTGTATAGTATTGACCTGCTGCCTCCAAGTTCCAGCAATGATCTAACCAGCAAGTGAAGAAATCAAGACTTAGGGTACGCTCACATCTGCATATCGTTTTTTGCTGAGATTATTAGCAAGAAAAGAGTGTCATGCAAGTGTCATGTGTTTTGACACCAGTATGACAGGCGTATGACATGCCAGAGTGCATTTTTCCCACACCTGGCATCCATATGTCCTGCGCATATAAGAAGTATGATATGCGTACGACATCGGATGGTCTTTCTCATGATGTTAAAAGTTAGAATACATAGATAGATAGATAGATACGATCCAAAGAATTTCACTGAAGCACTCCTCACTGCTGTGTTCACAGCTTGACAAAGGGCGTGTGTGCCCGATACGTGGCCATTCCTGTCGATCAGATGCCTGAATAAAGACTACTGAGAAAACACCAGTGAGGAGTGCTGCAGTGAAATTCTTTGGATCGTATGTATTGAAAGGCTATGAAGGAAGCCGAACTGTCCTGCACCCGGAAGGCATTGCTGTTCAAAAGGTTTCGATAGATAGATAGATAGAAAGATAGATAGATAGATAGATAGATAGATAGATAGATAGATAGATAGATAGATAGATATAGAAAAGGTAGATGATAGGATAGCTAGATTGGGCTTATCAGTCTCCTGCTTCTGGGGCCGCCCATTAAGCTTCATGAATATTCACTGCACTGACCAGCAACTGCCAATTACAGATGCGCACTCTCTGTGAGAGTGTCTGTGATTGACTTTTGTAATCAGACTGCATTTCCGCAATCTACACGGTGTCTGTGCTTGGTTGCCATACACATTAATGTATGGCAACCAATCTGCCATCATAGTGTGTTAAATAAATAGATAATGCGAAAAAAATGCCTAGGGCTTTGATATATTTTTATTCTCAGCTCAGATAAAGCTGTCACCCTCAGCTGCCTTGTTTTACCTTGGCTGGCAAAAAAAAGTGTGGACCTTGCCCTATTTTTTTTAATGGCCAGCCAAGGTAAAACAAGGCAGCTGGGGGCTGATATTCTGATAGTTATTGCACCCCCATGCTATAGAATAGCAGCCCGCAGCCACCCAGAAATTAGCGCATTCATCAAAAGCGCCAATTCATGGCAGATCAAAAGTGCACAGTGTGAACTTAGCTTTACTAAGCAATCAAATTACCAACTGTCAAACTCTAAGGAAATCCTGAAAACCCGGACTGTGTGCGGCCCTCGAGGCCTGGATTTTGAAACCCCAGCCTTAGAGGAACACTCCAGCACTGAAAAAAAACAAAACAAAATGCTGGGGTGGTGCTTTAAATAATGTATATTATTACTGCTATGATTATGTAAAACATGATATTTATGAAAATGTGTGCAGAGCTACTGAGACCTTAAAGGTGAGGTACCTTAATAAAAATATTAAAACACTTCCCTTTGGCCATCAGGCAAGTGGTCATTCCATAGTTCTAAGCCTATAAAACATCAGGTTCATTTCAAGTTCCAAATGCTTTCTGTCTAAAGTGATCAAAACTGAGTAGTTAATCTAAATGGAGTTCAATACTTCAGTTTGCCTCCATGTTTGCATGCAAACAGTGAAGCACAAGTAAGATAATGAGCTCTTTGCGTGCTAGCACGGTTTTAGCAAGTAGAAGTGATCTGAGAATACTTGTCACATGTCCAACAAAATATGATTTAAGAGAACTGTCACCTCCTGTTAAGCAGGTTAGGCTAAAAGTGAGCCAAGTTCTCTTTTTAAGAATTTTAATTAGCAATAAGTAGAACAAAGTCCTTAAGCTTCTCAAAGTTTACATGTGCTACTGTTTGGGATTTACTCTTTAGCCCAGTTAGTTCAGGCTCCCCTCCAAAGCGTAGATTAGCTGTCCAATGCAATGTTATCTACAAACCTTGCAGTCATACCCATAATCCTATTAACAAACTCCTTGGGAATATTAAGAACACATTTATACAGGATATGGGAACAACTCCAAATTACGTTTAACTACTGTAAAAACTCACAATATCTATCTATCTACATCCCCAGTTCCTAAAATGTTTGGAAGCTGTGAAACATGCAAAGATAACAAGAATGCAGTGATTAATTTCTTGTTATATTTTATTCACAAGAGAACATAGAACAGAGATACTGTAGGTTGAAAGTTAATCATTTTGCTATTACATTTGAAAAAATTAATAAATATAGTAAATGATGACAGCAACACATTTCAAAAATGTTAGGGTTAAATTTACTAATATGTAGCATCCCCTTTTCACTTTACAACAGCCTGTATATGTCTGGGAAGTGAGAAGATTGATTACTAGAGTTATGGGAGATATGTTGTCCCATTATCTGATGTAGGATTGTAACTGTTCAACAGTTCCAGGTGTTCTGTGCTGGATTTTTCATTTCATAATGCGCCAAATGTTTTCTATTGGTGATTGGTCTGGACTGAAGACTGCCACTTCATCACGCAAAGGGTACCGTCAGACCTGTCGAAGGCGCTGGAGATGTTGGCAGAGACTGGCAAGAGCGCGCACGTGTTTGGCGCCCCGCCAGCGTCGCCGCCCCCGTTTACATGGGGCGACACCTCCAGCGACGCGCTGGGGTGTCTCAAAGCACCAGCAGCGACGCAGTACAATGGGAGCCTATGGCTCCCATCGCCTGTCAGGTTGCCGGTGGCCGTTTACATGGGGCGATGTAGACACATCGTCCCAGATCGGCCGCCTGGTTTCACATCACTGTTGTAAAACCAGGCGACCACTTAGAGGCGCCGACAACGCCCCTTTACATTAGGCGACGCAGGGGCGATGTCGCCGCTGATAGGCCACGCCCCTACGTCACCTATGTAATTGGCGGCGATGTCGACAGGTGAGACTGCACCCTAAGGGCTCGGACACATGGGCATATAAATCGGATGAGTGAAAATCTCACATTGAATTCTGACAAACATCGTTAAATGAGTCAGAGCAGTTGAGCGTTTGGGTTATTCACTCATCCAGATTCTGGATGAGAAAAAAGTTGCAACATGCGTTGAGTAGATCCGATACTTGTGCGAGACTCACCAATGCCAGTCAATGGGTGAGAGAAAAAAATGGATAGCACACAGACAGCGTTTTTAGCATGGTCTTTACTATGCTGTACAAAGTGAGATGGACAGATAGATGGATAGATAGATATTAAGAAAAAATGTACAGCAGCACATCCTTTAAAAGTGAAAAATGTGGATTTATTCTCAGGACCGCAACATTTCGGCTTGTCAAAGCCTTTTTCAAGCAGAACTTTACAGTACAAGTACTGCTTGAGAAAGGCTTTGACAAGCCGAATCGTTGCGGTCCTGGGAATAAATCCACATTTTTCACTTTTAAAGGATGTGCTGCTGTTCATTTTTTCCTAATATCTACACCTAAAGATTTATGGTAGGAGGGCTTGCACCCAAATTATTTTCTTTTTTGTGCTGTTCCACATATATTTTTCATAGATAGATAGATAGATAGATAGATGATAGGATAGCTAGATTTATCTCACCAGTTTCCCACTGCTTGCTTCTGGAGCCACCCATTAAGCTACGTGCATACTCACTGCACTGACCGACAAGGGCCAGAAACAGATTCTCACTGTTTGTGAGAACCTCTACATTTGGCTATTGCAATTAGACTGTTGTTCCACAATCTGTACCGGTGTCTGTGTTTGGTTTCCACACACATTAGTGCACGGCAACCAACCTGCAATCATATGTGTGTTTAATAAATAAATAATGGGAAAAAAATGCGTAGGGGGTCCCCTGTATTTTTAATTCACAGCACAGATAAAGTAAACAGCCCCCAGCTATGCAATTTATCTTGACTGAGTACCAAATTTGGGGTCCCCACGCTGTTTTTTTAATTAAATAAATCATTTTAAAAAATAACGGTGTAGTGTTACCCCAATTTGATACTCAGCTAGGATAAAGCCCATGATTAGGTGTTGTTATTCTTACACAGGGGAGACACATAGTTGGTGCCTTCCCAGGGTAAGAATATAAGCGTCAAAACCTACCACTTTACCTTGCTCTTCCCGATGCCCTGGTGTAGCGGCATCAGGGGATAGAAGAGGATAATGATAGCTGAGTGTTGACAGTTTGTCATTGGCCCTGGATTGGTAATATCAAGTGTCTTCTGATACCCACCCATTACCAATCCAGGAAATGAAGAGTAAATAAACACACACATGCACACAGAAAAATCCTTTATTCAAAATAAAACACACTGACAACCCTCCATATCCAATTTATTAACCCAACACATACCTTTTGACCATTAACCACCACGAGGTCCAATGTCGCAAACTCAGCTCTGCATTGGAGGTCGAGCTGAAGAAGAATCCTTTCATCGCGGCCTCTGAACACAGAATGATGGCACTGAGAGCTGAGGCTGTGTGAGCAATGAGTCAATGAGGTCACCCAAAGACACAGCTCAGGTACCTACACAAAACATGCATTAGGGCAGTGAAGTGAATGGAGCCGACAAATCACTGCATCTAATGTAAGTTTTACTATGGATAATGTCTATACTATGTTTGGGCAAAACTAACTGCTAGTTAAGCAGGAACATGTACATAGGGACTATTAATTTAGAACCAGTGAGAATTAATTAAGTGAGGAAAAGTTTTCCCTTGATTAGAGTTATACCGATAAATAAATCATTTTAAAACACAGTGGTGTGGTGTCCCCCCCAATTTGATACTCAGCTAAGACAAATCACATGGCTGGGTGTTGTTATTCTTACCCTGGAGAGACACATAGTTATTGGCTTCCCAGGATAAGACTAGAAGTGCCAAATCCTACCGCTTTACCTTGCTCTTCATGATGCTCTGATGTTGTGGCATCAGGTGATAGAAGAGGTTAATGACAGCTGAGTGTTGACAGCTTGTCATTAGCCCTGGATTGGTAAGGTCAAGTGTCTTCTAATACCCGCCCATAACCAACCAGTAAGTGAAAGGTTAAGAAACACACACAGAGAAAAATCCTTTATTCAAAATAAAGCACACTGACAAACCTCATTATCCAATTTATTAACCCAACACATACCCTCTGACGATAATCCACCATGACGTCCAATGTCGCAAACTCAGCTTTGCTGCATTGGAGGTCAAGCTGATGAAGAAGAATCCTTTCATCATGGCCTCTGAGCACAGAATGATGGCACTAAGAGCAGCAGCCGTGTGAGCGGTGAGTCAATGAGGTCACCAAAAGATACCGATTGGCCGATAGGCATATAACTATGTACAGGACTCTATGTTTTATATTTTAAAACAGCTGATATATTAGGAAGCATTAACTCTAAATAATTACATACAATCACCTGGTCTGTTTCCTATGATTAATAAATGTAATTCCCAAGGTAATATGTATCCCATGAGTAATACAAGCATAATACTGTTACGGTAGAAAAAATTGGCTTTGTCCTTTTTTCATGTCTGTAGCTGCAGTTATTAATGATTTTGTATGCTTTTATTAATTGATTAATAAAGATTGGAATATTTTTGGCCCAACATTTTTTGAGGAACTCTTTGTTGTTATAACATGATGAGCTGAAATTTATGGCATGGTTAATACTATGGGTTTATAGTGATAACTAGATGGTGGCCCGATTTTAACGCATCGGGTATTCTAGAATAACTATGTAGTTGACATACTGTGACTGACAGAACTTGTTCAGTCAACGTGAGTGAACTATGTGGAGCCCACTGGGATGGGGTACTCGGTGCCGGACCGGGGTACTGCTGGGGATGTCACGGCGGTCTTGGTCCGGACCGTGTCCCGAGTTCCGCAATAAATGGGGGGATATTTACAGGGGAGTTTTGTCGTGACGCCACCCACGGGTTGTGGTCAGTAAGGGGACCACCGCTGCAGTGTACTTTAGTCAGGAGGATGGATGAATGCTGCAGCAAGGTGGATGAGCCTGCCGCGAATCGGGACAGCTCCTGACAAGGTATAATGGTGGACAGACAGTTCTTTATACCTGGAATCAGACAAGGACACTGAAGCAGGGTTCACCGGGTTTACTTTCCAACTCTTCCAAGTCACACAGTGCACGGTACAATTCAGTTCATAACAGCTTTACTCAGTTTACTCCAGTACACTTGAACCCTCTGCAGCTACGTTGTCACTCTGAGACCCCTCACTCTTTCTATGTGTCCTTTAAGGCTGATTCTCTTTCTTCTGTTAGATGTATTGCGGAGTGACAGCTAGGTCCCTTAATATAGCTTCCTCCCTAAGAGCATGGGTGGCAAGCCGGGTCCTCCTGGTTGCTGATGTGCCCCCAACCCTGTAATGGGAACATGGACCTGGAATCTGTGTTCCCCATCAGTTTGTCTGGAGAGCCAGTGTGAATCTTCAGTCCCTCTCAGAGCTAACACTCTGGTTTCAGCCTAGACTTAAGTGTCCCCATTTTACATGGGATCACAGGCCTCTTCTCTACCCGTGTTACTTCCCAGTTACGTCAGGAGAGGCTGTTCTGTCAATAATTTGTCAGTGCTACCGTCTTCCTCGGACCCGATGGTACTGGTCCGGTCTTGGCTGCTCGGCACTCGCCTACTGGCTAACTACTTCCTGTTTCTCCCTTATATACTGATCTGTTACTATGACTATGCTTCACCCACTTATAACTGGCCCTACTACCCCTTGCCTGTCTAGAGTCCCAGGCTCTGGGTTGGGTCTATGTCAGTGGATGTGTATTATAGAGGTGCTTGCTATACAAACTGTCTACCCTCCTGCCTGGCTGCAGTTCCTACCTGTGGCCACCCTGGTCTCAGGGGCGCCACGACTACATATATATATATAGCAGTGCTATGTTATATGGTGGTACATTACAGCACTTGTATAGCAGCACTATAGTATATGACGGTACATTAGAGTATATGTATAGCAGCGCTATAGTATATTGTGGTGCATTGCAGCACATGTATAGCAGCACTATAGTATATGGTGGTGCATTACAGTACATGTATATCAGCACTATAGTATATGGCGGTGCATTACAGTACATGTATAGCAGCACTATAGTATATGGCGGCACATTACAGCACATGTATAGCAGCACTATAGTATATGGCGGTACATTACAGCACATGTATAGCAGCACTATAGTATATGGCGGTACATTACAGTGCATGTATAGCAGCGCTATGGTATATGGCGGTACATTACAGCACATGTATAGCAGCACTATAGAATATGGCAGTACATTACGGCACATGTATAGCAGCGTTATGGTATATGGCGGTACATTACAGTACATGTATAGCAATGCTATATATATGGCAGTACATTACAGCACATGTATAGCAGCGCTATGGTATATGGTGGTACATTACAGCACATGTATAGCAGCACTATAGTATATGGTGGTACATTACAACACATGTATAGCAGCGTTATGGTATATAGCGGTACATTACAGTACATGTACAGCAATGCTATAGTATATGGCGGTACATTACAGTACATGTATAGTAGCACTATAGTATATGGTGGTACATTACAGTACATGTATAGTAGCTCTATAGTATATGGCAATACATTATAGTACATGTATAGCAGCGCTATGGTATATGCGGTACATTACAGCACATGTATAGCAGCAATATAGTATATGGCCGTACATTACGGTACATGTATAGCTGCGCTATGGTATATGGCGGTACATTATAGTACATGTATAGCAGCACTATAGTATATGGCGGTACATTACAGTACATGTATAGCAGCGCTATGGTATATGGTGGTACATTATAGTACATGTATAGCTGCAGTATGGAATATGGCCATACTCCGCACCCCACGGTCCCCCCGCTCCCCACGGCCCCCCGCTCCCCGCGGCCCCTGGCTCCTCCTGGCCCCCGTTACTCCACAGTAAAATTAAAAATAAAAAAATCCTCAGTGAGGATACTCACCTGTCCACCAGCTTGCTCCACCTCCGTCTTCTAGGTCCTACAGGCCTTTAGGACTTGTCGTTGCCTGGGAAAGTGATCAGCTAATCGGTCACATGACCGCTAACTGCCGGGGGGGGGGGCAGGATTGGAGCAAGAGGGGCAGGATGTAGCGAGCGGGTCAGGATTGAGCCGAGGGTGCAGGATGGAGCCGCAGGGGGGGCAGGATGGAGCGAGTAGGGCAGGATGGATTCGGGGGGCAGGATTTATGCGGGGGGGACAGGATGGATGCAAGGGGGCAGAATGGATGCGGGGGAGGCAGGATGGAGCGAGCGGGGCAGGATGGCTGCGGGGGTGGGCAGGATGGCTATGAGGGGGGGGGCAGGATGGCTCCGGGGTGGGCTGGATGGCTGCGGCGGGGGGGGGAGGATCCACCTCGCCCCCCCTCTGTTCTCATCCGCAGCGTTGCACTGTGTGTGTACAGCGGACATGTGACAAGGCGGGCTGTGTGTCGTCACATCAGCCCGCCCTGTCACATGACCATTGTAAGACGGGTGAGAACAGCGGGAGGCGAGGAGGGGGCGGCGGGTACCGGAGCCGGTGCCGGGGGTCACCGCAGCGTACGCATGTAGCCTGGCGATAGCGATGCCTATGCATCGCTGTCGCCAGGTTACAGATACTATATTATCTTTTAATTTTGAATGCACGCGGCTTTTTGCATATGCGGCGCTCATCGGGTGCCGTGGCTGGTGCCAGCCAATGAGCGCTGGTGCGCGATTTCGGCGTCAGACAGACACGATTAAGAGATTATATAGTAGATACACCATAAACACATACAGACAATAACAATAATGTCTTCAAGGGGGAATATTCTTCAGGGGGGGGGCACAGGGCACCCCCATACAGACACAAAGGAAATAAACATGTGTATGAAAAAACATCTGTAATTGGGATCATTTTTTGGCAGAAATAATTTATTTTCTAGAGAAATGTAAACTGTGTCAGCAGTTTCGGCCTTGACAGTATGTTTCAGCCTGAGGCAAGCAGGTTAAAGACATGTAGCCGCAAGACATAGGCCACTACTGTGTGCTTGTCTGGGAACTTGCTATCTACCTTATGGAGACAGATAAGTAGGTGAGGAGATTGTAGAAACTTCCCTCCTCTCAGATATATGCAAATTTGCACTTCATTAAGGAAGTGGAGTAACTCCAGTGCCACATTTAAGCAGCTCCTCAAAGTGGAGCTGCTTAAATGTGGCACTGGAGTTTCTCCACTTTCTTAATGAAGTGCACATTTGTGTGCTTGTCCAAACAGCTACATTTTGCCTAGCAGCCCATGAACATCAGTAACATAGCCAATGGCACCTAATATTCCAGTAGTTACTTTTTGTAGCGTTTAGCATTAGATGTGGCTACTAGAGATGAGCAATCCTTTCAAAGTTTAGTTTGGTTCTGGTCGCCGAACTTCAGGTGATGAGCAAACCTGTCTGGGTTCAGAGTTTGGGTGCCTTACGTTGCAAAGCACTGGAGTGCGTTTCACTATGGTCGGGTACAGTTGGTGCTTGGCCCAGTGCAAGCCACCGGCAGTGTTCGACCGGCTCACACTGGACTTAAAAGTACAGTTTGTGTGCATTGTGTGTCCAAAATAATGGAAAAAAAAACACCCTCCATACAATATAGGGGGATATCAGCATACTTAATACTGCTCAATATTGAATTATACAATTAATATTAAAATAAAATAATAATTAATATGTTAATATTGAGCAGACCTAATTTCAGCCTATTGGTTCGGCCCTCCACAGTAGTCATAAACTCTCTTGTGGCCCTTCAGAAAAATTCATTGCCCACCCCTGATTTAGAGACATTATTTTATTCTACTGTCAGTAAAATAAGGGAAATGCATTTGAAATGTTGTACAATAGCGCCACCTTCTGTTAGCCTTTGATTTAAAGTTGAAAGTTGATTTTACTATTACGGTATTTCTTTTTAGCTTGCTTATATAATATCACAATCATTTTTATTACACTATAAGTTGTTGTTTTTTAAACGATTAATGTTGGTAAATAAACAACTATTCAAAATTCTTATTAACATTCAAATTTGGTTCTTACTCAACTCATTACAATGGTTATGCTTTATTTAAAAAATCAGATAATAACAACAACAACAATAATAATAATAATAATAATAATAATAACCTTTATTTATATAGCACCAACATATTCCACAGTGCTTCACAATTCAGTCATAAATAACATAGTTACAAAAATACAAAAATGAAAGCAAAACAATGACAACCCTGCACATAAGAGCTTACAATCTAATAATGAGGTGGGGGTGACACCAAAGATACAGGGGCTTATTTACATGATAGTGCAGCCAACTGAGGGAATGGGGAACAGTTAAGAGCTGCGCCATGAGTGG